>JAVJIF010015050.1:0-110298 GCA_038442645.1 Agave tequilana | reverse complement strand
GGCCCAGGTCCACTTATATGTCACTGCAAGCAAAATTTTCCTGTTTCTTCTCCTGTAACCTGCAACAGAGAAGACAATGCGTTTAGTTCTCCATTTTAAAGAAAATCCGTTGCTCTCCCCGGCAACGGCGCCAAAATTTGATTGAGACGAGAAAGGTTTATGTAAATGTAGTCGATGTATCCCTTTCTTATCTCCGCTATAGCATAAGGCTATACTGAGTCGATTCTCAGGGAGAGCTAGCGATAGAAGCGTTACGAATCGTAGTGAAGAAATGTAAACGAATTGTCTTCTATGCTTAATAGAATAAAACAATCATGGAACAAGAAATGAAAGAATGGATGAATATGTTCATGATGGAAAAGTGGAAAGAAATCAAGATCAAGATTGGTTTTGGACTAACAACTAAAAAGAAAAGGAAACTTGAAGAAGCAAACCATGACTAGCTTACCTTACTACCTTACCAAAGCTTACCAAACTCCGTGATAGTGAAGGCGTGCCTCATGTTGTCACTCCATCGGCGTAGGTTTCGTCTTGCGTGTTGATCTAATTACTTCTCATGTAGATGAAGGGTGGTTTAACCCATCGGAGAAGAGAAGACCATCCAACTTGCAAGATGAAATAAAGCAATCACCCATGAGTTAGTGAAGATGGCAAGGCTAGTGGTTAGCTAGTACATGGAGAAAGAATTAGCTACAAGCCATAAGAAAAGTAAAACAAAGCATGAAGTAAATTGCAAGCAAGTAAAGAAAGCAAGTAAAGAAAGCAAGTAAACTAGAACCAAGCTCAAGTAGAGGAAGGAGAATGGATGAATCCTTGTTGCTTCAAGTTGTCACACCTTGATTACACAAGCTCTCTCTCTCTCTCTCTCACAATCTCTCTCTTTTACAAAGTATCTAGGGAAGAAGAAGAGGGACTAAAGAACTAAACCTAGAGAAAAACCTATGAAAATTACAACAACTAACAATTTCTCCTCTCTTCTTCATTCAGTCTTTGCTCGCAGGTCCTTGTGCTGTATTTATAGGCTGCAGAGAGAACTCTCCAGAAGAGGGACCAGCTGGCAGAATCTGGGGCTCAACGGCCCCAGATCTGCCGCGCGCGCGCGCGGCAAGGCGCGGCCAAACAGATTCAGTTGTGCAACTGATTTCTGTTGTGGGTTGTTACGAGTTTGTTCAGCCACTTGGACCTTCTGGAATCTTCAATTGGCGCGCAGATCGTAACTGAATCCAAATTCAAATCTTGGGCTCTATCTGGGCTTTGAATAAATCACTTTAATTATTGCTAATTAAAGGATTATTGGGCTTTCTCTCATTTCAGTTGTGGACCTGTAAATATATAGAGAAGATGAGTAAAAATCATTTATTTATTTGCTAAAATGCATGGGAATGATATGGTAAAATATGCAATATTGTGTATCAATCACTAGGCATCCATCGGTTCAGAGGTACTGCAGACATAACCGATTGGGAGTTACTAGACTCAAAGTCTTATCGTTCAGAGGCGGCAAACTGGACATAACGGCAAAGGAGTAATCCTTACTGGACTGGAAGATGAGACTTGGCTATCTGTTAGTTCAGAGGTAATATATATATATAATCGATTGAGAGAGAAGCCATCAAGCTCAGAATTTCTACCGTTCAGAGGTGACAAGCTGGACATGATGATAAAAAGAAAGAATTTCACTTGGGAAAATAGGACTTGATCATAAACTCCATGGGGAAATTGGTATCTTCTTCGGATATTATTTGAAAGAAATTATCAGAGGTATATTGTTAACATAACAACTAGGAAAGTCCACTGAGGACTGAAAAAGGAAATAATAGACTTCGAGGGGAGTCTACCAGAAACTCACTGGGGAGTTAGAAAATGAATCTCATAAGTGATTATATGTCAAAGACAATCATTAACGTGACAAAAAGAACTTTATCGGGATTCGGTAAGGAAAGGATTATTCCCTAAACAGTTATCAGAGATAATCATTAACATAACAACCAAATCTCTTACTGGGGAATTAGAAGGAGATTTTATCAGAAGTGATCGTGACAGCTTCTCCGCTTGGGGATTTGTAAAGCAACCTGTCAGAGATGTGATGTTAACTTGACAAGGATTCATTTACTGTTAGAGGTGTTTGAACATAACAGCAATTAGAGTGAACCTGTCATTCATTCTATTGAAGAGAATGACAAGTGGAGTTTAATCTGCTAGGGATATTAGCAAGATCCGCAGGGATATTCAAAAAGTTTTACTGTCAGAGGCGTGAGTTTTAAGCATGACAGTTCTGATCTGTGATTTATTTCATTAGGAAAATGAATACATCCTTTTGTGGTCCTACCATTCCATGGACGGGAATTGGTAGGAGACTTTGGTGGAAAAAGTGAGATCAGGTTCCTTAGTATTTTTAGCAAATCCTCAGTTATCAACGGGTTTGGTATGCCTTTACAAACTACCGTTTGAGTTGGGCTAGCCATGCTATTCCCCTTAGCATGATGAGTTGTTGAGGATTTATATTGGGCTTAGAAGACAATATTTTCCTCTAGCCTTATTCACCGAAGGCTTCAGATCGTGTCACATGAAGTCAATATTTCTGTATTCCACTGGTGACCTCTAAAATCTCATGGGGGATTAAAGAGTTAAATCTAAACTTCATAAGAAATTTGTCAGGTAGATCGACATTCCTCGTGGAGTGTTACCTTTTGTTTATCAAGACTCTGGTTCTTAGCTGATCTTCATGTCTAGATATGGAGTACAAACTTTACAGAGAATATATCGAGTAAGTCGAGATTCCTCGTGGAGTTTCACTTTTGTTCATCATAATCAGACTCTAATCACAACTGATCATCGAATCTGAACATGAATTTGTAAACACTAGAAAGGTCTTGCAAGAATGCATCCCCTGTTTTAAATATCGGCCGATACGGCCGAGATATCGTCCGATATCTCCTTTTTTGCCTGCTGCCGATACGATATGGGAAAATCGTTCGCCATATCGTTTGCAGCAAAAAACGGCCGATATTTGAAATATCGCCCGATAAATTTCCCGATATTGGCCGATAAATCGTCTGATATATCACCTGGTATGAAATAACTAATTTATTGCACGACTGCGTGCAAATGTACATTATTTCTTACTGTCTCTGCAAGCATATTACATCATTTTTATAAGATAGATGATATGTATGACCCTAAACCAACTCTTAATTATCAATATTTCATTATATATAGTGTCTAATATGAATGCCCGATATGCGCGCGTATCCCGATATCTCCCCCGATATCCGATATCCGATATGAAAAACCCCATCCGATACGATTCTGATATCCGATATTGAGAACTTGAATGCATCACGAACTTTCTTTGATGAATTTGGCTTATTTAAGCTTGTCATGAACCCGAACTGATTTGCAAAAAAAGAATGTAGAGATTGTTGAAATTTATTCCACCTGTGGAAAGAGACTCCTTGAGGAGATGAACAGTCAGACGAGTCTGACTTGATGATCAGAGGTGTATGTTAACATGATCATGTATAGTACTTCTTTGATCAGAGGCATAGTGTTAACGTGATCATGGAAACACTTGACGATTGGCATCAGAAGCTTGTCACCATTTGGATTCGCTAGGCGATAAGCTCCACTCGAGTAGACTGCCTCTACTATGAAAGATCGTCCCTAATTGGTTAGTAGAATGACATATTCCAACCCTCTGCGTGTTTTCCGACATCGTTGGATGTTGCGTCTCGTCGGGGGTCTGCTTGTACTGTCGCAAGTATTATTTGCCAGACCTAATGCTATCAAATAGCGACTGAGATGGTTGTCTCCTCTTCAGAGCTGCTGAGAGGAGTTGTTGGTGCGGTGTCATCTGCTGCGAGAGATATTACAAGACTTGCCTTTAGCTTTACGCTGGCTTGAGTCCCATTGCTTTAACCATTGATAGGATAAGACCCATGGCTTTTGGAAGTAAAGTTGACTACATCCATACTTCCTTTCAGGATAGGAGTTAGGCAGTGGCTTTTTTATGTTCTGACTTCAGAGTCAAAACACCCGCTTCAATCAGTGCTTGAATTTTGTCCTTAAGGACATTGCACCTGCAAGTAGGATGATGAACCATCCTATGAAAAGGACAATAGTTGAGATCATTCGTTCATCCCACTTCGTCTAGGCGTCTAACCTCCGCCAACTTGAGCTTGTTTGCTTTGTTGAGCAAGCGGAAAAGTGTCACCACATGTTCATCTTTGAAGGAGTATTGTCTCTGATACTCCAAAGTTCTGTTGAAATTACTTTTCTTTGATCGAGTTCCTCCATATACTTTCAATGCTTATGTATTACAAGATTCAGCCGTGTCATAGCTTTTGCTGTTGATTCCCCACCTATTTTTGGGGGTCTCAAACTTTTTAGCTGATTTTTCAGCTATCTCGACTTGTTCAATAAGCTCCTTCTAAGTGTGGGCTTTGACGGTTCTCACGCGAATTTTCACTTTGTCGAGAAAGTTATGCCTACATGTCTGAAGCAATATAGGTAAAGACATGCCTACAGGGCACATGAGAGAAAGATTGCGAAAGCTCTCGATGTAATCCTGTACAAATTTCCTTTATGGACTGTCGATAGGAGTGTATCTATGGTCACCTCGGTATTATCCTCATAGAATCGGGAGAGAAATCAGGTTTTCAAGTTGAGCCAGAAATTGATAGAGTCCACGGGGAGACTCCTGAACCAATCAAAAGCTACCCCCTTCATGGTGCCAATGAACAGTCTAGCCATGATAGCATCATTATATACTATATTAACGGTTTGCGATCGGAAATAGTAAATGTACTGATTTGGCGAGCTCTTGTCATCATACGAGTGCAGCATTGGTGGCTTGAACTTTGGGGATATGGGACTGAATCCCATTCCAAGGGGTAAGGACGGATTGCCCCTACTTTCTTCAGTTCATCCTTTTGGGCCAGGGATGTGATCTGAGCTTAGATGCCCTTGATCACTTCAGTATAGATTGAAGAGCCCTCCTTTGAATCATCAGTCTTGGGAGGTTCATTATTATTGTTCTCCTCATATTCGTGATTACTACTAGTTGTGCTATCATTGTTCTGGTTTGTCAGGAGCTGAGACAATATTTGTCGGATGTTGTCCAAAACTTCTTGTTGGGCCTTAGAAGTCTGCTCCTGTGCCTCCATGCGATGACGGAGATCATCATCATTGTTGTGATCAGCCATGTTGGCTAATATGAACCTTGCCTGCACAAAGTTGATGGTGGCAGAGGAAGCGTAGCCGCTGGCTTCTTCCTCATCATCAGACCATTGGAAGTGGTGTCTCAATGGTTCTAGCAACATAGCTTCTGAGAAAGAAGGTTGTTCATAATTATAGGGTATTATTACTCAGGAATGAGTACCTTGAAAGGCACCCTTTTGTTCGACCAGAATCTGACCTAAGCTGGGGCTATAGTTGGGCCCTGGAGAAGAATGAGAGAATGCAAACCCTTTATTTACTTCTTTGAGATCGTAGCAGATCCCTTCCCCTGCTTATCATGTTGACAGAGGCAGCTGCGAGATGAGGCACCTTCACTGTCTTCTTCTTTTGAGTCTTGGATTTCTCAGAAGTTTGAACTGACAATCGATTGAATACTAATTGCTGGCTTGGAGAAAAAGTTGCAGGGATTGGCCCCAAACAACAGTGGACGGAATAACCGTCACAGGTTAACCGCTTGTCCGCACTGGGCTGACGAGATGTGAACTGGCTCTTCAGAGCGGAGTCTCCACTTGTTACTCAGATAATCCCGCAAGTTTGTGTTACCTAGATCCAACTGATCCAACGGGGAGACTCTGAGAAACTGAATGTTAGCTCGCTTGTGTTGAGAAACCATAAGCTTAACCTTCAAAGTTTTCTTTTTGGTTATAGGTAAAGCTAGATAGCTTCCCCTGAAAGAGTAGCTTAAGCGAAGCTACTATTTTAGCTCTGCCCTGAAGGCGAGCTTCGCTTTACTATGCAGAGCTCCTCCCTTGAGCGATGCTGAAATAGCCTCATTGTTAGCACTCAGTGGTACTTCCTTTTTAATCTTACGGCTAAGATCCTTAGCGCTTAGTGCTTTAGTCCTAGCCTTACGACTAAAAACTTTAACACTAGGTGCTGGCAGTGAGAGACACTGAATCAGCAACGCTATTAGTATATAAAGGTGCTTTAGCCTTAGCTTTGCATGATAGGCGAGGCTGAACTCTGCAAAGAGTTGAATTAGCTTCATATGATGAAGTTATCTGAGCACTTAGTGCTTTATTTTTGTCGCTAGCAGCGAGCTTAGTACTGCCCAATAGTGCTGATGATGTATGTGAGGCTGCAGTAGCCTCGTTGTTGGCACAAAGTGCTTTAGTCTTAGCCTCGCATGACAGGCGGGGCTTAGCTCTGTAAAGAGCTGAAATAGTCTCAGAGTCAAAGACTATTTTAGCTTCGTAGGAAGCTGAATCAAGAAATCTATCTCTAGCCTCGCATGAGGCTACAAAATTTTCAATCCACATAGTCTTAGCGGAAGCTGTTTTAGGTTCACGAGGAACCTTTATAGTTTCGCTCATAGTGTTAACATGTTGGCGCGAGGCTATGTTAGTCTCTGCTGAGACTGTGCTAGACTCGCACAGAGTCTGTTTAGCCTCGCCTGAGGCTATAATAGGCTTGCAGAGAGCCTTATTTATCTCAACAGAGACTTGCTTCCAAGAGGTAACTAGAGCGACTCTGGCTATGCTGACCTCCCTATGCTTGCGTACATGTAGGGGACTTTTACTACTACCAGAAAGAAGTTGTTCGAACTTCTCTTGATCAAAGTGAATGATCAATGTTTTAGCACCCGAGGGTCTGATCGTCACATTGCGACACTTGATTCTCAGCAGTGGAGAATACATTCCCCAGCAGAGTCGCCATCTTGTTTTTCATAGAAAATTTAATAAAAAGAAAACTTACAAAAATTTAAGGAGAAGATTACAAGTAATTAAAAGGAAAAATTACAAGTTGAACTCTCCTCTGAGATTTCTGAGAAATTATGCCGGTCGGAGTCTAATCAGCGCGCGACCACTTTATCTCGTTGACGATGCGGGCGATCAATCTTCGAATGCTATTGCCTGAGAATTTCTTCTCGCCTGGTTCTGAAGATTCCTTGAGAGAGAAACATCTTAGGGTATTAGCACCCTGAATTTAAGAAGTGATTCTCTGAATTTTTGGAAGTGGCAGAGTGGATCTCTTATTGGCTTGAGCTTTGAAGCCACTGAAGAAGCTTATGCTCTCTTGGACTTGAATGTCTTTAAGACCCCGAGCCTAACCTAGTAGTGAGCTATTTATAGGCTCAATAGGGAGTTATAATTCCCTTAATTGTCTCCTCTTAATGAGAGATCATGGCTATAACTACCCATTAACTCCCCCCCACTAACTTAGTGGGGCAGTTACTCTCCTCAGGCGAGGCTAGCCAGTTAAGGCGAAGCAAACCTCCTTAGGCGACGCTAGCCAGTTGGAGGCGAGGCTAGCCTTCTCAGGCGAGGCTATCCAGTTGAGACAAAGGTAAGCATTTTAGCTCTTTTAGTGGAGTTGTGCCAAACTTCAAGCGAAGCTAGAAGCAAGCTCTCAGCAGAGCTATGCTAAGTTTCAGGCGAAGATAGGAGTTGGTCTTCTGCACGGCTGTGTAGAGCTTCAGGCGAAGTTATAATTAGCCTCTGGCGACGCTAGAATTATCTTTAGGCGAAGCTTTAAGTTAGCTCTCTGTAGAGCTATGAAGAGTAAAGTTTCAGGCAAAGTTATAATTAGCTTCAAGCGAAACTGTAAGTTAGCTTTCTGTAGAGCTATGAAGAGCTTCATGTGAAGCTATGAAGAAAACTTCAGGCAAAACTATAATTAGCTTTAGGCGAAGCTGTAAGTTGGCTCTCTATGGAGCTATGAAGAGTTTCATGCAAAGCTATCAAGAAATCTCAAGGCGAAGCTAGAATTAGCTTCAGGTAAACCTATAAGTTAGCTCTCTATGGCGCTATGAACAGCTTCAAGGTGAAGCTAGACAAACTTAGCCTCTCAGGCGAGGCTATCCCCTTGGGCTCATTTAAGGCTAAGTATAGGCCTGCTTAGATCTCATCAAAGGCAACTTTGGCTTATTGTCTTCTTCACTGGATCAGTAGAGTTCAAGTCGTTGATTTAACCCTCAAGGATGGACAGAAACTGGTCGTCAGCTTGTCTGTGACTTGTCTTTTGTAAATGTTGACAAGTTAGGCATCATTTAGACTGGTTGAAAAGCTATTTGAGATTTTGTCTTTTTTGAGTGTCAACACTTGTAGAGACTTTTCTCATGCATGTCTGAGCCTTATATACCAAACTTGTGTACAAATATCACATGAAGAAATAGAAGTTGTCACTCGCCCTGTAACCGTACTACCCATTTAAGTAGTATAGGTTTTTACGTCGGACACCTTCAACACCATCATCGAGCCTTTAGTCATCTTGAGAACACCATCTCGTATAGATACTCCATGACCCAATGCTTCCAAGGTACCAACAGAGATAAGATTTATTTTCACTTGAGATACATATCTCACTTCCTTCAGTTCTCGTACTATCCCATCAAACATCTTGATACGAACTGTATCTATCCCTTCACTTTAAATGAATGATCATCACCCATGATAGCGAAACATCCATCTAACTTCTCAAAGAATGAAAACCAATCCCTGTTCGGGCATACATGATAGGTAGCTCTTGTATTTAATACCGACTCAAAATCACCTGAGTTACCAATAGTAGGAGTAGTAATAGAGAACGAGAATACCAATGAGTCTGAGTCTGATCCACCTACCTGTAAAGTACTAGCTTGAGTACTGATCACCTGTGCGAGATTTGCCTCGGTCTTTGACTCCTTACCCTTATCCTTATCCATGATCCTTGGACAATCATCCTTCCAGTGCCCTATCTCTTTGCAAAAGGTACATTGATTTTTTTTCAAATCTCTAAAATCTGGTCTGAACTTAGATCTCTCACGCTCGCCTTTGCCTTTCTGATTGGAACATCTGCCTCTTACCATCAACATCTCTGCTAATGTACCATTGGAAGAAGACTGATTGTCCTTCCTCCTCACTTTATAATATACAAGAGCAGCTGACACATCATTATAATTAAGTGATTGTTTCCCATTAATCAAGGTGAGGACAAATGTCTCATACTCTTCACCAGGAAGAGAATTCAAAAGAATTAACGGTTTATTCTCTTTTTCGATATCCACATTCACATTAACCAAATCTGTAAGAAGCTTTGTGTAGTAGTTCATGTACTCAGCAATAGAGAGTTCCTTCTTCAAGAAGCGATAAAGCCTTCTCTTTATAAGCAGTCGAGACTCGATACTCTTCGTCGATATTTCTTCTCGAGAATCTCCCACATCTTCATTGTAGACGTCTCATATAGCACATGATACTTGATGTTTTGTGTCAAACAAGATATTTAAGACCACACGCCATCTTATTCATCTTGTCTCAATTCTTTTTAGAAGTCTCCTTTGGCTTTCCATTCAATCGTAGAGTGTCTTCAAGGTTTGATGTCGTCAATGCATCCATCACCTCAAACCTCCACATCCCAAATTTGTTCGTGTCGTCAAACTTTACCACATCGATCTTCATCAGATGTGTGTTCAAGACTTCACTTGGATTAACTTTCTCCAGCCATCTTCTCAATAGATTGCTCAGCACAATGTGAAAAATAATTTGTGAAATCAAATTCAAATAGAAAAGATTAGGTCTTTACTTTCGAACGAAACTGTACACAGTTTCCAAGTTAATTTGCTCCATCTAAAAGAAAAACTCCGCATTGAACTCAGAAAGCTCTGATACCACATGTTGGGAATCCAAGCAACAGAGAATAGTCACCAATCACACGAACAAATAAATAAAGAAAAAAGATAGAACACAAGATTTAACGAGATTCGGCAATTTGCCTACGTCCTCGGGGCAAGGGGAGAGAGTTCTTATTGAATCAATCAATTACAAGTTATAAATATTAAGGACCATACCCCTCTTTATATAGCCAAAGAAATCACGAAGAAAAAAATCAAAAACATCTAATTCAGATCAGAAACGAATTCAAGACCAGATTTGGAAATAGGTCACTGCATCCGCATTAGTCGACTAGAAAATAACCTAGTCGACTAATAACTCCTATTAGTCGATTAGGTATTTGGCCTAGTCGACTAGTCAATATTGAAACAAATTTTCTAACTTTCTGTTTATATCATTAGTCGACTAAGTAAAATATCTAGTTGACTAGGTTGAGTTCCTCCTGTGCAATCCACCATTGATACGACTGATATGCTCTCGTATTTGACTCCATTGATTGCATCTATCTTTGGCTAACCTTCAACAGAGTTTCAAAAACTCTATCAACAAAATTTTACCCTCTCTCCCCACACAAAGGTTACAGCTGATCAAAGATGACTAAAATTTCAAATCTCTCTTGAGTCCATGACAATCTAAAGAGTTCAGAGAAAGAGAGGATAATTAAATGACAACAATGATGATAATTTTTGTTCGAGTAAATTATGGAAAACACCCTTGTACTATTGGGGATGTTGCATCAAACACCCATGTACTACCAAGACTCGCACTTTGCACCCCCTGGGTTCGGACGTCGTTGGCTTTTTCGTTAAATTATACACGTACAATACACGTGCTTTGATTAAACTTAATGTCTTTTTAAAATCCATCAAATTTTCTCTCTTTCCCTCATTCCCTCTCCCTACCTGCTCCATCCTCTCTCCAACATAGAAGTCATCAGCAGCGCCTTCCCAGCGCCTTCCCCTTGCTCTCCCCTCTTCCTCACCGCCCTCCTACTCGGGGCGAAAAGGGAACAGGGGGAGGGAAAAGGCCGTTTTCCCACTGCTCACTACTCCCTGTCGCCCTCTGGCGACAAGGAGGAGTAAGAAGGGAGAGACTGAGCTCTGGCTAATAGCTATGTCAACATCGACGTCTAGTTTGGACCATTCGTGAAGCAATGGTGCAACTGTGTTCGTGTCTGAAGCATTCTCACGAGCATTTTGCGGGCGTTTAAGGGTTGTTGCTGCAGAATGAGATTCGGTCGAATACCCACTCATATCACTGTTTCCAAATAAACCAGAGCACCATCGACCCATTTATGAACACTTCCGGGGCTTCAGCCGTGAGAGCAAACCAGTACACATCATCACCATCTGTGACCTTGGTGGTCAAGCCTCGCCTTCCTCCACACTTATTTTGATGCATTACAACGAAGAAGAAGATGCGAGGGAGTCTCGGATTCCCCACTGCATAGTGGACAGGTGCCATCAGTGTTGGGAAGGACTCAACCGCGCCTCACCTTCATCATGAGTGCGTCACTGAGACCTCTCCGGATGGAGCATGGAGGGGGAGAGGAGGAAGGGGGAGAGCAGGGAGGGGGAGAAGCTTGGAGAGGTGGAGATGTAAGTTGTAGCAGAAGAAGGAGAGTGGGGGCTGCAGCTGTTGGAGGGGAAGAGGGTGTGAAGGGAGGAGGGGGTAAGGGGGAAGGAGGAGGGGGAGGAGCAGGGAGTTTTTTTTGTTGCTTAATTAGAGATTTTTTGCTTAATCATGATTAATTATGATAATTAAGAAAATAAGAGTTTATTTACTTAATTAGAGGGACACATGACGTGCACATGTCTCCTTTGACTGCAAAATAAACGGTGTTAGCCCTCAGGGGGTCAATATTTAAGTTTTTGTAGTGCAGGGGTGTTGCGTGCAACACCTCCAATAGTGCATTAGTGTTATCCATAATTTACCCTTTTTGTTATTAGGCAAATGAAGATCATGCTAACAACCTTTGAGATTGCTGATTAGAGATCTAGCAATCGGCCATGGCTGAAACATAGCCAAGAGAACCATCATTCAACTTTTTTTTTGTTGGCTTCATGAAAATTAATAGAAATAAGAAAGAAGGGTGACGAACAAGTTTGGCTTCTAGTTGGAATCAGGTTAGATCCAAAATTTGCATATTTTATTCTTTAAAGAGCTATTTGGTTTCATGTACATAGTTAATGTAGTATTTTGAGTGCCTCATATTCATTGGAGAAGAATTCAGGTTTAGGTGTAGGTGTTACAAACTTCAGAGATCAAGCAGGGACATACACAGGACTTGTACACATTATAAGTCGACTTATAAACCAAATTAGTTGACTTATGTTTAGTCTAGTCGACTTGTACTTGAGTTAGTCGACTAATATTTTGCAATAGAAAGTAAGGTTCTTAGATTCTCTTAGATTAGTCGACTGATTCTTTAGTACAGTCGACTAACACGAATTGTCGACTTATACTTGTGTAAGTCGACTTATGGAGGTTCTGGCAGTTTGCTTTTCTGGTTTTGTTTCCAGTTTGACTTGAATTCGAATTTTCTTATTTCTCTGAGGTTGTGCTGATTGCATTGCTGATGTTTAAGTTGGATTAGGATCATCCTATGAGCCTATATAAACCCCTTGGGGTGGCCTTTGAAGGCAAGTCAAGTTCAAGAGATATTTCCACCATTGAGAGTTGTAAGAGAAAAAATTCTTGTAACTCTTGTATTTTTTTTTCTATTTTTTCAATATAGTTTCTCCCCTCCTCCCTGTGGACGTAGGCACTCTTGCCGAACCACGTTAAATCTGGTATTCTTATATTTTGTGGTGATTTGTCTCAATTGCTTGATCCTGCCATGGGAGGGCAACTCTGTTCTGCAGCGAGAATAATTTCTTTCTCCTCTGAATCAGTCAAAGAGGCAACGTCTGTCTCGACTTCTCTTGAGGAAGCGCACACCATATTACAGAGGGTGTCTTTCCTTTACCTTTGGACTTCGTGTTAGTGACAGTTGTCCACTGCTGGCTTTCAATGAGATCAGGATGAACTCCCATGATCTCTCCTTGAGGAGTTAGAATAGAGATCAGACCCTCTTTCTTGTAATGGGGATCAGTATTGATCATTCTTAGTTCTTCTTTCGGGATGGGAATCACTACGGTTGGCGCGGTGGGAGATCCTACCAAATTGAAGAGGCGTCAGGGATGTCATATTGGCGGTCACCTTCTTCTGCTCTAGGCGGAGTTTGAGTACATCTGCAACTAGGGCTTGAAGGACATTCTTGATGATGTAGCAATTCTTCGTGGGGTGTCCGAGCATCCTGTGGCACAAGCAATAGTCTGGGTCATCTGTCTTACCCACCTTTTCAGGACGCATTGCATCTGCTAGTTTGAGCTTGTTGCTTTTGTGGAGCAACTTAAATAAGGAGACAACGTGCTCATCTTTAAAAAAATATTGCTTGTTGGCTCGCACATGTTCTGAAGAATTGCCCCATCTAGCTGGCTTAGCTTTGGAAGGAGATTTAGCCTTGTCCAGAGTATCCTTTCTTCTCAGTTGAGAAGATGATTCTGGAGCGCATCGCATTGATTTATCAGGTCTCAGCTTATTGTCCTTTTCATATTCATAGAGGATTTTCTCTTCTTCCCTAATGTGTTAGGGCTATACGCCATTTAGTAGTACGATAACTATGCAATGTTGCTTTCACTGTGTCAGCAAATTCGGTCATTTTCATAGTACAAAGACATCAGTTTTTCAGTTCCATGATCAAGAGAATGAAAAGACAGTTCCCAGCATCTTAGAATGAAGAAAACAGAGCTTCTATCCGAAAGTTATGATAGTTTTAAATTTTTAGGGCAGTTCTGCAAATTTATCAGGAGGCGACCTGTAAATTCGAGACCAGTTTCATAAATTCCTAATTTGTACTGATTAGTAGCGAATTTTTTCTTTTATTAGTTTTCATTTTCTGTTATGACTTTAGAGTTTCTATTATTATTATTATTATTATTTTCAGTTTCTTATTTATTTTCTTTTATTTCTTTTTTATTAGAGTTTGAGTAAAAATTAAAGTGTTTTACTGGAGTTTGAGTAGTTTTAAGATTTTATGTATGAAGAGCCTATATAAATGCCTAATTTTTTTTATTTTGTAGACTGTTTTGATTTTAATAAAATTTCAGAGAGAATTTTCTCTTCTTCTCTAGTGCAATAGGGTTGTATCGTCATTCAGTAGTACATTAACTGCTCAATACCACTTTCGCTAAATAGTTAGTATTAGAGTGAGGTTTGCCCTCATGTTCCCATAGCCAACAACAACGCTAATGAAAACCCTAATGAGGCTCTTATCTAGCAGGTAGGTTGTATTGAGGAAACTCTCTAGAAACTCATTAAATCGGTTGCTTTCATGAGTCTTAACGCTCATACTGGTAATAACCAAGAAGAATCACACGCAGATGGTTGCGGTGATGGTTATGACAAACAACAACTTGGAAACATCTGATAAACAGAACTTGATGGAGATGATTTGATCCAGATGACGAGCGGCTTAATAATGAGGATCAACTAGCCAAAAGATCTAGAGACCAAAATTATCTCCATCGAGTCAAAGATCTTCCTTTATTTTCAGTTCTATGAATATTGAAAACTTTATTGATTGGCTCTGCGAAGTTGAGAATTTCTTCCTATTTCAAGAAATCTCTAAAACAAAGCAAGTGTTGTTTGTTCAATGCAAACTAAAGGGAGGAGCTAGAGTTTGGTGGAAGAATCTTCAAAGGAACCGGGAGCAACAAGGAAAGGTAAAAAATCACAGATTGGCGATGAATGAAACATGAACTACAGAAGGGGTTTTTGCCACTGATTATGAGAAAATATTGTATCAAAAGTTTTATAACTGTAGGTAGGGCAACAAATCATTAGAAGTGTACACCATAGATTTTCAGAGGCTGTCGGTGCGTAACAATATGGTGGAGATCAAGACACAATAGATTGCTAGGTATTGTTAAGATTTGTGCAAACAAATAGTCCCATATTGGCTAGACAAGGGGATGGTCTTGGGTATATAAGGATTTGGGCTGCTCCACCTAGTAGGCTAGTTTTTTGGGATGGTGCCTCAAGTTCTTACAAATGGTATCAGAACCGTGCCCTAAACTTGTCATGTGTGCAAGAACCCCCAAGAGTGGATGGCATAGTCCCGAGCGCGGGTGCAGGCACAGGTGCAGTGAAAGGCACAGTGCAGCATAGCGAAAAAGTGCAGGCACAGGTGCAGTGAAAAGCACAGTGCAATGCAGTGCAGCGAAAAGGGCGCAGGTGCAGGTGCAGGCACAGACACAAGTGCATATGAAAAAAGCACAACGCAGTGCAGCGTAGCACAGCGATTAAGACGCAAGTCTGGACTCTTTGTTTGAGGGGAGATTGTTAAGATTTATGCAAATAAATAATCCCATATTGGCTAGACAAGGGGATGGTCTTGGGTATAAAATGATTTAGGCTACTCTACCTAGTAGTCTAGTCTTTTGAGATGGTGCCCCGAGTCCTTACAAAACATTGTTGGAAAATAATCTGTATGCTCGGATACTAATTATTGTGATACCAATTGTTGTGATTTCAGGAGAGGACACCCCTATGACCGGATCGACTGGGGCGGCTCAGTGAATACGAACCACAGGATCTACTAAGACAACTTGAAGAAGAGAAGAAGATATTTCAAAGTAGATAAAAAGTTAACACACAATATAACATGGTCGATCAAACAGATCGTGTGTACGTCTACAGGAGAAGGGGGAGAAACTTTAATAAAATTTTCAGATAGTACAATAAGAATTACTTACACCTCACGCTGAGAAGTTACAAGCCTTTGATGGCCGCCAAGAACAGCGAATCCTTAGCTAAACTTCTCTCACGAATTTCTCACTTAGATGAATTACATCTTTAGGAATTACAAATTCATAAGATTCTTTTGGAATACATTGAAGGCCACCCCTTAGGGGTTATTTATACACATAAAACTCTCCTTGTCCTAACTCCTTCAATCAGAATAAAGAAAACTTGATTCTAATTTGGACTCAAAGCACCATCAATCAGAATAAAGGAAACTTGAATCCAATTCGGACTCAAAATAGATTCAAAAAAGAAAAATGTCAATCTGACATTAATCAACCTTCACGACGTATTCACGTCATAATCCTAATAATCTCCCTTTGACTTGAATACGTTCAAGTTCGAGAATAGCCACCATGCTCCATATGCTCGCATCCACGCACAATTGAACAAACTTAACTTTATCTTCATCTCACTCTCTCTTCTACATAACCCCCTCATAGGGTTCACATCTTGATTAGGTCGAATAAATTTAGGCCCAACCTGAACTTTATTACCCAATGATCTCCTTGATCTGCACAATATCTATAAGAATTTCCTCCACCATAGGAGTAACGATCTGGACTACCTTGTTGTGCGTCTAGTTCTAATCTCTCTTCAGGGTACAACTGAACATCTGAGCTCAAAATTATTGTAGTCTCTGATTGTTTCACAACCGCCGCTTTCGAAGCCGAGAATAACTGCAATCTACCAACTATAACTTCTGAATTTTGCAACATATACACATTGCCGACACGTTCAACATCACATGGGCCTCTTTAAAAACTTCCATAAAATCACCTTTCAAACTGAAACAGAACCCTTCTCTATGTAGGGCTCTAAGAGAGATGAGATTGTATCTTAATTCAGGAACATGAAGAACGCCTTAAAAAGTAGTGATGCATCCATCATGAGACCGAAACCGGATTGTTCCTTTGCCAATCAACTTGCATGTAGCAGAATTCTCCATGAAGACTTCTCCCCATGAACTAAAGTGTATGAAGAGAACATCTTTCTATTGGAACTGATATGCTATGAACATCCAGAATCTATGACCCACTTATCTTTATTACCAACTGGTCTGTCTGTAACAGATAGAACATCGCACTGTTCTTCATCTCCTTCAACCAGTTCAGTGATATTAGCATCTGGTTGTTTCTTCTTTCGAAGCCAACACTCAGATCTAATGTGCCCTTTTTTGTGACAATAGTTGCACGTCAAATTCTTATATTTTGAGTTACCCGTGAAACTTTCTTTATTACACTTCTCCCTTTAATAATGAACTTGCCCCAAATTATCTTGACGAGACTCACCCGTCAACTGAGTGTCAATTCTATCCTTATTGAGTAGATGCTCTTTGACCTCATTGACCTTGATTGTTTACTTGCCTCCATAGATGATAACTTCCCTAAAGATTTTATATGAAGAAGGTAAAGAACACAGTAATAGAAGTGTTTGATCCCCATCTTCTATCTTAACCTCCATCTTATCTAGATTATTAATAATAGAGGAAAATTCTATAATGTGAGACTTGATAGGTGTACCTTCATGCATGCGAAGAAGAAAGAGACGTTGTTTCAGAATCAACTGATTCGCCAACGACTTCTTCAGATAGTGATCCTGAAGTCGCTTTCACAACGAGGACGTTTCTCTATAGAAAACTCATCCAGCACTTTGTCTGCCAAGCAAAACTGAATAGCTATCAAGGCTTTCTCATCCAACTCCTGCTAAGTTTCTTCCTTTATATCTTGAGGCTTTTTTCTCCCTCTCGAGTAATGCTTTTTTCAACTCGCTCTGGGTAAGGATGGCGTTCATCCTAATCTACCACCTGCTGAAATTGATGACGCCATCGAACTTCTGAATATCAAGCTTGATCGCAGACATCTTCAAGTTGACCTTACTCTGATACCAATTATTAGAAAACAATCTGTATGCTTTGATACTAATTATTGTGATACCAATTGTTATGGTTTCAGGAGAGAACGCCCCCACGATCGAACCAACTGGGGCGATGCAGCGGATACGAACCACAAGATCTAATAAGGTAACTTGAAGAAGAGAAGAAGATATTCCAAAGCTAACACACAATATAACGTGGTTCCACCGATCAAACAGATCGTGTGTACGTCCACAGGAGAAAGGGGGAGAAACTTTATTAAAACTTTGGGGGAGTACAATAAGAATTACTTATAATTCACGCTGAGAAGTTACACGCCTTTGATGGCCGCTAAGAACGGCAAACCCTTATGGCTAAGCTTCTCTCACAAATTTCTCATCTAGATGAATTACACCATTAGGAATTACAAATACATAGGATTCTCTCGGAATACATTGAAGATCACCCCTAAGGGGTTATTTATAGACCATGGAACTCTCCTAATTCTTAATAAACTCCTTCAATCAGAATTAAAAAAAAAAAAAACTTGAATCCAAATCGGACTCAAAACACCTTCAATCAGAATAAAGAAAACTTGAATCCAACTCGGACTCAAAACAGATCAAAAAAGAAAACTACCAAATTCGGCATTAATCAACCTTCACGACGTATTCACGTCATAATCCTAACAGGTGTATCAATGATCTTCGACCCACAATTCAAGATAAGATCACGGAGGTAGAAAAATCAATATCTTTGCAGTCAAAAAGGGTTCAACAATCATTCTTTAAGACTTATATATCTTGTACATCAACTTTTATATCACAAATTTCATCGCTGATCTTGGTTTCAACAACTTTACCATTATTGTCATCATCAGAGAGAGAGATTGTTACTGAACCAGTTTCATTACTAGATGAACTAGTATCTTTGATGACTAGTTCATTATCTTTTCCACCTCTGTAACACCCCGTTCTCTATTTAATTAGGATTCTTAATAAGATTTGTCACCGCATTTGAAGCAAATTTGATAGTTATGTTGTCCGATTTAGTAACAGCTGTTTTAAATGAAACTCGAAAGGTATCTAATTTTAATTAGCTTAGCTTCCCAAAACCTATTTCTAGCAGGATTCAAATTGATATCAGTTCTACTATATAATAGTCTGAGCTTCCCTTCCCAAATCCTTATAGCTTTGTGTTCACCTCTTCTTTGAGCGGATCCAGTGAAGAATAAGAAGATGGAGGGGGAAAAGGAAGAGCCAACACGGATTCAAAAGAAAGTATTTATGAAAAAAATTCTATTTGGTTTATTTCATATAATGAGGTATCGGAGAAAATCACTTCTAAGCCTAATTACTTGAGAGAAAGAGAGAGAGATTTTTTTCTCATAGCCACTAGATTTGTGGGATAATTGTTATAGCTTTTTGAGTCGTTTGATCATGAGAAAGCTAACTGCGGGGTTTCTTCTGTCTCTTCATCAGCCAATTGATGTGTTTGTCATTTCCATTCCATCTAAATTGCATGTTCCTTTTTAACAAATTTTGTGTTTTGTAACGTTGCAGGGTTTTGATGAGCCTATAACATCTCAAAACCTATCCGTAGTATCATTTCTTTAGTTAATATGCACGAACAAAGTATTTATGAAAATTTTCTATTTTGTTTGTTTTATATAATGAGGTATCAGAGACAATCAACAAGAAGAAGAAGACGGAAGAGAAAAGGAGGAGCCAAGATTGAAATTTCATGTGCAGGCATCATGGTTACTACCCACAGTTCGCTATGAAGGAAACGATCAATACGTCTCACCTCAACAAACAGTAGAACCGTCTCCTCATATCGAGCCATTTCGTCGAATCACATATCCTCCCAATTATTGATGGGCATGAGAAAAGGGTTTCAAACTGCAGCCTGGCATTTTTCCTATGAAGAAGAGAGAGATTAATACGTCTGACCTTAACAAATAGCAGAACCGTCTCACATATGCAGCCTGATATCGTTTCCTTGAAGAAGAGAAAGATGGCAATTAAAAAAGTGAAAGAAGCAGAGGATGGAAGTGCCAGAAAGAAGAAATCAATCATGAAGGTTTGACGGTGTCAATATATATGACCAAGCTGGGTGGAGGTTCTCCTCCGTTTTGGTCCATCGAGATACTAGACTGTCTTCAGAGGCGAGGAGTGGTTGCAGTTTGCAGAGGGTGCGGGTTCCGAGTGAAGGACAAAATTGAGATGTAGGGTTTCGCCGTAGAGACAGGAGGTTTTGCTTCGCTCTAAAAATAAGATTAATTTTTGAATTGTTCCGTTCTTTGATTTTGTTGGTAGAAATTAACCTGTTTCTTGAAATATTTACTTCTTTAATTCTTTAGATATAGGTCGATTCATTATTCTTTTTTGAGACTTCACATGTAGTATTCTCTTTTTTTTTTTACTACGTGTATATTTATCAAGATATCTTTCTTCATTTATAATCTCAGTTGCTCATTTTCTGAGACTCTGAGAATACTTTGTATGCTCAGGAGTTGTAGAAATTCGATTGAGCAATCACATTTTTATTTAAGTGCACATTGCAGCACCATTTTTCATAGACGTAAATCATTGTTTTAACTTTTAAGTCTCAAATGTAGTGGATGAAACAACTACAAGGAAAATTTATTACCTTAACTTTTTTATTTAGTTTTTATTCTCTATTTTTAAGTTAACAATTATCATAAGCTGTTATACTGAAAAATGTTAGGAAATATGAAGAATTAAATGTGAATCTTTGAGTTGAATTACGGCGAGATCTGTTGATAGAATCAATTGGATAATAGTTGTAGTGTGTTCTCCTTCCATTGGAGATGAACGTGACATATTCACATGTTCAATTCCGACTTCGAATGAATGAGATATTCAAGTCTAAAGTTTGTCTAATTCAAAAGCTAAAAAGGGACTAAAGGTAGCTAAAAGCATTTAGTCTCACATTAGTCATGGGATGGAAGTTTGAAGTGTTTAAATAGAGAAAAATGGGAACAGAGGGTGTGTTCTTTGGGTACTTGGAGTTTTCGCGCGCGATTAGGGGCCATGCTCACACGCGCGCGGCGGCTGGCTGGCCGGAGCCAGAGCCGGGTTCGGGGTCGCTACCCGGTCCGGTTCTTTTTGTACCGGACCTCACGGGTATGGGTTACAGCGTATAGTACCAGCTCCGCCATTCAGATCCGAACCGAATCAGCGCAACGGCTGACAGAAAACCGCCGCAAACAGTTGTGCGGTTTCTGTCTGAAATGAACCATTGCAACAGTTCAGACCGAACCGTTGCAACCATTCGGTCGGGTTCAGACGGATTTACCCTTCCGGAGCGCTATAAATAACGCTCCTTTTCTCTCATTTCAAAAATGCATTCCGAAGTGGGACTTCTGCAACTCAGATTCAGAAGTGACTTCCAACAGGAAGTAGGAATTCTGCAACTCGAATTCCGAAGTGACTTCCAACAGATTCATTCTGAAAGGCTCAGAAAATTCAACAGATTCTTTAATAGAATTGTTGTCTGAATTTGTGACTTCTAAAGAAGAATATTCTTCTATCTCTATCCTTTCTCTACACAGTGGGTGTTCCTCCAAAGTAAAGACAAATATTCTCCCTAAAATTTGCCTTTGTCCTGCTACTTTCATAATCCTGTGAAGGTACTGGTTAACTATGCTTCGACTGTACGGTGATTTGGTAGTGCTATCCAAATATCGTGAAGGAGTGTTTGTCTTGGGAGACCAGCGTCCAGTAACCCGTTAGCACCGTAGCGGGGGACGTAATTGTCTTAAGGAGATTCGTTATAAGCGTACCTCACTCCAAGTACTGTATAAGTGAATTAATTTTCTTTATACAAGGGTTATACTGATATTCAGTATATTGAGACTGACTTATTCCAGTCTAATTGGTGTTTAACTAAGGAAGTTAATTGAAAGGTGGTTCTGTAATTAAGAAATGTTCTATTGAACGAAAAACCTCCCACCTGATATTCACCAACCTGGCCAATTAGATCAGTGATATTGATTAGTTGTTAGATTGATCCTAGTAACTAACATTCTTAAGACAATTATTCTTGAAGTTACTTACTTCTGTTCTGCTTGAAATTGCAGAAAATATCTGAGACTAATCAAGACAGCTCAAGTAAGGCACCAAACATGTAGATCCAAACTTTGATGCCTGCTCCACTTCCTAACGCGAAGCCAGAGAAGTCAAAAAAATTTGATGGCACAGAATTCAAGAGGTGGTAAAAGAAGATGCTCTTCTACTTGACCACTCTGCATCTGGCCAAATTCCTGCAAGAGGATCCACCAGAACCCGGAACTGATTGGGACTCAGTCCTTGCAGTTGATGCATGAACTCAAGGTGACTTTCTTTGTCAAAACTATATTTTGAATGGACTGGATGACTCTCTTTACAATTCTACAGTCCTATCACAACGGTAAAGAAATTATGGGTCAGGCTTGATAAGAAGTATAAGACTGAGGATGCTGGTACTAAGAAATTCATCGTAGGACGATTTCTAGAGTACAAGATGGTGGACAAAAAGACTGTGATCAGTCAGGTGTAAGAGTTCCAACTTATCTTGCATGAGATAGAGGCTGAAGGTATGAATCTACCTGAAACTTTTCAGGTTACTACTATTGTAGAGAAACTCCCACCTGCGTGGAGAGATTTCAAGAATAACCTGAAGCACAAGCTCAAGGAGCTGAAGTTAGAAGATCTCATTGTGAGGTTTCGAATTGAGGAAGACAACCGAAAGTCCGAGAAAAGGAGCAGTAAAAACTCCTATGAAACCAAGGCTAATATGATCGAAGACTCAAAGGGGAAAGCGTCTACTTCCAAAAGCTTAAAGCGAAAGAAGACTACCCAAGGGTACGAAGGCAAGGTCCAAGAAGGCAAAAACATGCACTTCAAGGGAACTTGCTATATCTGCAACAAAGAGGGGCATAATACGAATGAACGTCGCAGCCGTCTCAAAAAGAACAAGAAGAACCATCCACAGGCAAACCTGACCGACCATGCGACGCCAAGCCTTTCAGCTGCGGTGTCAGAAGTGAATCTGACGACCAATAATAAGGATGGTGGGTAGACACTGGGGCTGCTCGGCACATCTGCTCTGAGAAATTATTATTCTCTGCATATCATAAACTAGAGCAAGATGAGCAACTCTTCATGGGAAACTCAGCCGTCTCCAAGGTTGAGGGAAAAGAAAAAGTCATCCTGAAGTGGACATCTGGGAAAGAGCTTACTCTAAATGATGTGCTACATGTTCCAGATATCCGCAAGAATCTGATCTCTGATCAATACTTAGTAAGAAAGGATTTAGAATGGTTTTTGAATCAGATAAATTTGTACTTACTAAGGGTGGGATGTATGTGGGAAAGGGTTATCTTGTTGATGGACTTTTTAAAGCCAATGTTGCAGTGGTGGAAAAAAGTCTGTGTATTTGTACCTTAAGCTTATAAATAAAGAAAAGTCTTTTGTTTATTTGCTTGGGTCTCCTATTTTATGGCATGATAGATTAGGGCATGTAAATTACAAGTTTTTAAAAAACTTGTCTAATTTAGGATATATTCTTAAACTCAACTTGAAAGAAATTCACAAGTGTGAGATTTGTGTTGAGGCGAAGTTCACGAAAAATTCATTTCACTCAATTAATCGAAATACAAAACCTTTAGGGTTAATTCATAGCGATCTGTGAGACTTGAAGTTTATGCCAACTAGAGGTGGGAAAAAGTATTTTATTACTTTTATTGATGACTGCATAAGATACTGTTATATGTATCTTCTAAACAGTAAGGATGAGGCAATGAATATGTTTATAACATATAAAGCCGAAGTTTAGAATCAACTCAAAAAGAATATCAAGATTCTAAAATCCGGTTAAGGCAAAGAATATGAATGAAATGATTTTAGTGAGTTATGTGCTAAATTTGATATAATTCATCAAACTACAACACCATATACTCCTTAGCAAAATGGAATTGCTGAACGAAAGAACAGAATTTTGAAGGAGATAGTCAATTCCATGCTCGTAAGTTCTGAAGCTTCGCAGAACTTGTGGTGGAAAGCTTTATTAACTGCAAATTATATTCTAAACAGAGTACCACACAAGAAACTTGGTCTTATACCATTTGAGTTATGGCATGGAAGGACACCTTCCTACCATTACCTCAAAATGTGAGGGTGCCTTGGAAAGGTACTTGCACCATTACCTAAAAGATTAAGTTGGGAGAAAGAACTATGGGCTGCATATTCATAGGTTAAGCCTTGAATAGTAATGCCTACAGATTTCTGGTTCATAAATCAGAATAACCAGATATTCATATAAACATGATTATCGATTCTAAAGATGTTGTGTTCTTTAAAGACATCTTTCCATACAAACGGAAAACAGATAAGACTTCTGAGAAAAGAATACATGAGATGGCGTACATGGACGAAAACCCCGAGGAACCGATTGTTAATGCGGAAATTGAACCAAGAAAAAGTCAGAAATCTAGAATCTCAAAATCTTTTGGTCCAGATTTCATAGCATACGCTATTGAAAGCGAGCCTCAAACATTTAAAGAGGCTATGTCTACCCCAGAAGCGCAAATGTGGAAAGAAGCTATAAATAGCGAAATAGAATCCATACTAAGTAATCATACTTGAGAATTGGCAAACTTATCTTCTGGTAGTAAACCAATTGGATGTAAGTGAATTTTCAAAAAAAATTAAAACTCGATGGATCTATCGATAAGTACAAAGCTAGATTAGTAACCAAATGCTATCAACAAAAGGAAGGACTTGACTACTTCGATACTTATTCACCAGTAACAAGAATAACCTCCATTTGGATGTTGATTGCAATTGCAGTATTGCATAACTTAGATATCCATCAATGGATGTCATGACTGCATTCTTAAACGTTAAATTAAATGAGAAAATATATATGGAGCAACCTGAAGGATTTATAGTCAAGGGCCAAGAACACAAAGTGTGTAAATTGACAAAATCCTTATACGGTCTAAAGCAAGCTCCAAAATAATGGCATGAGAAATTCGATAGTGTCATGATCAAAGATGAATTCACTATCAATGAATCGATAAGTGTGTTTACACTAAAATAGTTGAAAATGCATGTATCATTGTTTGTCATTATGTAGATGACATGTTAATACTTGGGACTAATATCGAAATTATTAAGTCCACTAAAAGAATGTTATCTAACAGTTTTGACATGAAGGATCTGGGGGTTTCTGATGTAATTTTAGAAATTAAAATCACAAGAATACCAGATGAAATCAGTCTATCTCAATCTCACTACGTGGATAAGATGATAGAAAGATTCAAGGATCATGGGATAAAGGAGAATACAAATCCTTTTCTCCCACACATCCATCTTCGTAAGAATACAAGAACTGGAGTATGCCAATTGGAGTATGCTCATACTATCGGAAGTCTAATGTATTTAATGAATTATACTATATTCGATATTGCTTACGCTGTAAGCAAGTTAAGTAGGTACACTAGTAACCCTAGTCATGATCATTGGATTGCTCTATTACGAGTATTAGGTTACGTATCACATATCAAGGTATATGTCTTGAGATATGGACAGTGTCCACTTGTACTTGAAAGATTCAGTGATGCTAATTAGATTGCAGATTCTGAGAAATTGAAATCAACTAGCAGATACGTATTTACTCTAGGAAGAGCAGCGGTATCTTGAAAATCTTCCAAACAAACATGCATTGCCCGTTCCACTATAGAATCGGAATTCATAGTCTTAGATAAGGCCGGAGAAGAAGCAGAATGGCTTCGACAATTTTTGAAAGATATACCATTATGGCAAAAGCCAGTGCCCGCTATATGTATACACTGCGATAATCAAGCAGCTATATCCAGGGCACAAAATTTTATATACAACGGTAAGTCTAAACATATTCGTCGTCGACATAATACCGTTAAGCAGTTGCTCTCAAATGAAATTATCTCTATTGACTTTGTCTCGTCAAAAGATAATTTAGCGGATCTGCTACCAAAGGTTTAAGTGGAGAGCGTATAAACTGTGCATCGAGGGAAATGGGTTTAAAAGCCTAATCTTACCGAGTCAGCTTAATGTAAATCTCACTTAGTGACTGGAGATCCCACGGACTAAGTTCAAGAGGAAAAACTAGTTATGATTGACTCAACAAATAAGCACTTAAGAGTTTGACTCCAATCCATTCCTAAGGTGCACACAAGTACTTTCTACAAGTGAATTAATTTTTTTATACAGGGGTTATACTGATATTCAGTATATTGAGACTGACTTATACCAGTCTAATTGGTGTTTAACCAAGAAAGGTAATTGAAAGGTGGTTCTATAATTAAGGAACGTTCTATTAAACGGAAAACCTCCCACGTGATATTCACCGACCTGGCCAATTAGATCAGTGATATTGATTAGTTGTCAGATTGATTCAAGTAACTAACAAAAAATGCTATAATAAAAGTATAAATGTCAAAGAAAAGATTATCTAGACTAACGTGGAAACTCATTTATCAACATTATTCCAAATATATATTTTTTCTTGATATATCCCTGAAATGTATGAGAAATATCTTGAGGTCATTAAATTTTTTATGCCTATGCATTATCGTAGGACTGAGAATGTTGGTGTTGCTTTGTTCAAGAATTCAATAAACCAGTAATTTTTTCTACTTAGAAAGAAAATATGAGGTTACATCAATTTTGTCTCGGTGTCGACCTTATCATCTGGGTTTCAATGAGCACTAGTTTAAAACTTACATAAAGTTTTGGTCTCTCTGAGCTTCTCTCGATACGCATTCGATACTTATAGCTTTTGGACCATTTTGATAATTTTCAAATGAAACATACCCAAGCTTAGAAGAAAAAAATCTAAAAGCAAAGGGAAAAGGGGGGAGGGAATGTAATATTTCTAATTAATAGATTTGTCTTCCTTTATCTTTTATAACCAAATTCAATATAATCTATTTTATCATAATTAGATCATAACCATATATTTAATTAATTTAACTTCTATTAGAATCTTATTAACTTTAGATTAATAACTTTGATAATAATGTATATTAGTTTTGGGTTAACTACCTTAGTAGTTAGTATCAAAACTTTATTTCTCTTTATTCTTTACCCACTCAAGGGCTTGGTCATGTATGTTTACAGGCATTCTTTTAAAAATCTTTTTTTGGATTTTAATTCAAAAAGAGACCTTCGAAAAATAGTGTCGAAAATTGAGGACTATGTGGAAACCATGCAGGTGGGAGGCATAACCGTCTGTCACATAAGATTTTTTATCACTTTCTGGGAGTTTTTACGTTCCGGGTTTAGACCCAAAACCTATTATTTAGCAAAATATCAGTTTCTGTGTTGGCAACCCAGAACCAAAACAACATAACCTAAAAATTAAAGAAGCCGAGTGTGGCGTCCCGATCCCACGGATACGGGGACGCCACTGCGACGTACATACGCAGGACGATATTACCATCACGTATGTACGCTAAGCATCAATACAACACAATACAGGAATCAGAGTGCAGAAAAACGTGATATTATACATTCCAACTTGAAAGTACAAGTACTCAGTCATCACAGATTGTGACATAATATTATATAAATATTACATCACCAGATAGTACAAAAGTAGACTATACAGGATACGAAGGATAAGGACTCACAAACTGGAAGAGGGAATCTCACGAGCGGGGAAGACGGGATGGAGCTACTGCTGATCCACCTGCTCCCCGAAGAAAGCCTGGTCCTCAGCTGATGGGTCCACCTCAGTCCAAACTGTAAGATATGGACATGCAAATTTAGGGTTGTTAGTGGGCAACCCAGCAAGCGTAAAAACCCAAATGGTAAGTATAAATAAAAGTGAGTGCATCAGATCAGGTATTATGTACCCAAATCACTAAGCATGAAATAACCACAATAAATAGTGAAATATGAAAATGATATTAGAATTTATGTGTGTAATACCCCGCTTCCGGAATACGTACTTAGTTGCGTATTCAGATTTTCGATCGTATTTTTCAATTGACTTTCTGTATTTGACCGATTTTAGTTTCAGATATTATTTTCCAATATATTAGATTTTCTATGATTTTCTGGATTTTTCCTGAATTAAAATGAAAATCTTCAAAACCGGTGTCGACCAGTGCTGCTGACCGATTCCCGGATTTTTAATTTGCAAACAGCTTGGAATTTCTAGATGGTCCTTTAGACATTTTCTCTTAAAATCACATTTCTTACCTAAATACTTTTTCTGGGAATTTTATGATTTTATGAAAGTTCCACCGGAGTCGGTAGCTAACTGATTCCGGGATTTTTAGTTTTAAAACTATAAATTATTTCTCCAAACGAATTTCACCATGAGTCTTAAAATATTATTATTGATTTTTGGTAAATTTTACGAGTCGTTCCAAGATACTTGATTTCGGGACGATTTCGGTATTTTCTGAAATGTTTTCCGCATCTTCGACTTAAACCCGGGAAATTGTCTTTTCAATATTTTCATTTTCCAAGCCAAAGAAAATATCTTCTCCTTTTTAAATTCTTTTCTTTTCCCTTTCCTTTATTTCTTTCCTTCCTCCACAAGCCACAAGCTTTTCTTTTTCCAAAATTCCAATCTTTTCCAAAATTCCAACTTCCACACACTTCCACATTAATGCCCCTCTTTCTCTCTCTCTTCCATGGCCGGCCAAGTGGCCAAAAGAGGGACACCTCATCCTCTCCTATTTGCAAAAACCCCCTCTCTTCTACTTTATTTACACCTCCTTTACAAAATCTAAAACCTATATAAACTTTTCCTTTTCATTTCTATTTCTTTTTTTACTTCTTTTCACCAAAGAATTGCCTTCACCAAATTCTCTTTCATCTCAACCTCAACTACCAACTCCAAAATATCACCAAGGATTGTCATCTCCACTTCAACCACTACTTTGGAATTGGGATCGTAGCTTTCTTTGTCGGCTATATCGTTGAGGATCAAGTTGGTGATAATTGTCGACCGCGATCCTTCCGAACTCGTAAAGCTTCAATTAACCATTCAAAGTGAGTATTTTTACTCACTAAGACTTGTAAACTTTTTAGTATACTTGTGTTTACAATTCATGTACACTTGTACCTTCAAAATCATGCTTTTGGCCTTCAAATTCAACCATCAAATTCTGTTCTGTACCCTGTTTTCAGACCACGATTAGTCGACTTGACCTAGGAGTTAGTCGACTTGAAATCCTTATTTGAAACGACCCCTGTTCTGAAACACAGTTTTAGTCGACTTATCTTGATTATTAGTCGACTAACTTTTCCTGAAAATAAACCCCAACTCTCTGGAAATCACTGTTAGTCGACTTACCTTAACTATTAGTCGACTATAGATCATTGTTAGTCGACTACCCTTTCCACCATAGTCGACTAACTTTTCCTGAATCAGAAACCCAACTCTCTGGAACCCAGTTTTAGTCGACTAGACCAGACTGTTAGTCGACTTGAGTCCACTATTAGTCGACTACTCCTTCCACCTAGTCGACTAACTTTGGCTGTCTGTTGTAGTTGATTTCTTTTCTGAATATTGGATCTTATGCTTGGTTCATGTGTTTGTATATAGTACTTAGTGACTTGTTACTTGATGTATATCACCACTTATCATGCTATCTCTTGACACCAAGCATGATACACTTGATTCTTATAATTATCACGATAACGGGAATGTAGTATCTGATCTCCTGTTATGATTCCAGTTATGATTCTTGTTATGTATTCCAGTTATGATCCTGCTCGTTTTCGTAATCAGATAATTATGTTAATAAACCATAAAAAAGGACAACTTTTATGGGGAATGGGAGGAAGTGATGGATGCCGGAATGATACCTTGCTTATAGTGATGGAATAAAATATTGGCGGTACGTGTTAGTGGGACTCAGGGCCCACAGGAGATTCGTGTTAGGGGGACTTAGGGCCCTCAAGCTGGTCCCAGGTGTATGGGAACTACTATAAGAAGCTCTATCAGTTCTCCATCTACTTCCGGTAACAACCCTCGACTTTCTTATATATGGATGTATGTGTGTTGGGATATATACCAAAACACATACCTAGATATATGGGTCAGACGAGTAATAATAATAATAGATACCTGTTATGTTACGATTCCTACAGTGATCCCTGTCATGATTCCTATTATGTACTTCTGTTATTTTTGTCATGTAATGCTGTTATGATTATCGTGTGATTTGAAATTCTGATTCTATACGCTTGGATTTCGGTGGCATGAGATAAAAGTATATAGATGAGGGTTTCCTTGTTTGGATTATTCCTTCGATGTACTAGTCCCATGGGACCGTGACTTAAGCGTATACAATCAATCTTGCTTGTAATCAACTTTACCTGGATTTCCTGTTTTATGGATATTATGTTTTACTTGTTCATACCCGTTATACTTGTGTTCTAACCTTCCTACTCTTGTCTCTTAGCCATTTGGCTGTAGCCTGTTCATTGTTGGGAGGTCCTGACTCCCTTGGATTTGTATGTTCAGGTCCCGAAGCTTGGATCGAAGTGGAACCATCCACAGAGGATCAAGCTTTTCTTAGTGAGCAGACAGACTAGTTCCTGTTCTTTTGTGCCAAACTTCTCTCTTTGACTCACGGGGTCTTCATCTAACTCGTGAGCCTTTTGTGTCCTTATTGTATATTGTACTTTTGGACTTGGTTGTGATAAAAGACATATGTAATGTGTAATATTTTATCATATCCTGTGATAGCTTTGTATTTGTACTTTTAAGTTGGCATATGAATGAATACCACGCTTTGTTGTACTCTGATCCTTGTTGTACTTAATGCTTAGCGTATATACGTGGGGGCGCTTTCTGACCTGCGTATATACGTCGCAGTGACGTCCCCGTATCCGTGGGATCGGGGCGTTACAGGATGGTATCAGAGCATAGGCTCTCACTCCTATAGTACAATCAAGCAGCAAATTCTAGTAATTTGCTATTGCCAACTACAATGTACAAAGTTATCTAGTCCTTCTTGATTCCTTCCCTCATGTCCTAAAATCTTTCCATTTTTCCAGCTCTTTCCAGTCATCTTTCACCAACTAGGTATGGATAGAAGATCGGGTCGTAACAACTCTGGTCAAGTATCGAATGGACCCACGGGAGAGAATGTGGATATTCTGAGGGTTATCCAGGCGATGATGGAGAATCAACAACAACAGACGGAACTCCTCCGGCGAGAGTTGACAGCTCCAAAGGAACAGAGGCCGGGAAATATTTCAGACTTCAGACGGCTGCAACCAGCCATATTCACGGGTGAAGAGAAACCCCTGGATGCTGAGCAATGGCTGACAGATACCTCAGACTTGTTGAATGCAGCCCGAGTTCCAAAGGAAAATCAAGTGGAGGTCGCCAAGATTCAATTGAAAGATGTAGCCAGAACTTGGTGGCTAGCTGAGGAGGCAAGATTGGAGAAGCCGGTCATATGGGACCAATTCTCTAAGAGCTTCTATAGCAGATTCTTTCCTGCCACTGCTCAGAAAGACATGGAAGAACAGTTCATCCGACTTCAACAATGGAATCGGTCCGTGGATGAGTATGCCGCGGAATTCTTAAGACTTAGCCGCTTTGCTCCATACATGGTGACTGATGAGGAGAAGCGGGCAAGTAGATTTCAACAGGGCTTACAGATGGATATCCAAGTCTTCTTAATGCCCCAACAGCTGAAGACCTATTCTGAAGTCCTCACCATAGCTCGAGAAGTGGAGCGTGGACTGGAGAAGAAGAAATTGACCTTGATAAGGAACCAGGCCATGAAGAGGCCTTTTCAGTTGATGGATGAGGAAGATGCAGCTAGGACAACCCATGACCCGATGATGAAGCGACCATTCCGACCTCCTCTTCCTCAGATCATATGCAATTTCTGCCACAGACCCGGACATTATAAGAGAGATTGTCGAATGGCCAATGGATTATGTTTGGCATGTGGGACAGGGAGACATGCGCTAAGGGATTGCCCGCACAGAAAGTTTGGACATGTGGCACCAATCAGACCAGCACTTCCAGCCCCAGCACTTCCAACTCCACCACTAAGGAGGAACCCAGAACCCGTTGACCAGAGAGCTCCATTTCCACCCCAACAGTATGACAATCCACAGAGAGGAGCAAGACCTAGAGTAGATTACGGCAGAGGCCAAGTTCACATCATGGCGGCGGAGGCATCAGAAGATGCAGCAGAATGTGCAGACCAGTATCCAGATCAGGAACCTCAAGGATATCATGGTAACAACTACCCCGGATCTTGCATTTGAGTTGGTTATCTTTCTAAATATTTCCCTTATCATTCTCTCATTTCCAATCCTGGTCCTTCCTGTGTTCACCTTACCCCTGTTTTGGTTTTTTTTGAAGCCTTTGATTTCACCCTTGTCCACTTCGTGTTCAATTTACCCCTTAACGAAATTGCGAGGACGCAATTTTTGTAAGGTGGGTGGATTGTAATACCCCGCTTCCGGAATACGTACTTAGTTGCGTATTCAGATTTTCGATCGTATTTTTCAATTGACTTTCTGTATTTGACCGATTTTAGTTTCAGATATTATTTTCTAATATATTAGATTTTCTATGATTTTCTGGATTTTTCCTGAATTAAAATGAAAATCTTCAAAACCGGTGTCGACTAGTGCTGCTGACCGATTCCCGGATTTTTAATTTGCAAACAGCTTGGAATTTCTAGATGGTCCTTTAGACATTTTCTCTTAAAATCACATTTCTTATCTAAATACTTTTTCTGGGAATTTTATGATTTTATGAAAGTTCCACCGGAGTCGGTAGCTAACTGATTCCGGGATTTTTAGTTTTAAAACTATAAATTATTTCTCCAAACGAATTTCACCATGAGTCTTAAAATATTATTATTGATTTTTGGTAAATTTTACGAGTCGTTCCAAGATACTTGATTTCGGGACGATTTCGGTATTTTCCGAAATGTTTTCCGCATCTTCGACTTAAACCCGGGAAATTGTCTTTTCAATATTTTCATTTTCCAAGCCAAAGAAAATATATTCTCCTTTTTAAATTCTTTTCTTTTTCCCTTTCCTTTATTTCTTTCCTTCCTCCACAAGCCACAAGCTTTTCTTTTTCCAAAATTCCAATCTTTTCCAAAATTCCAACTTCCACACACTTCCACATTAATGCCCCTCTTTCTCTCTCTCTTCCATGGCCGGCCAAGTGGCCAAAAGAGGGACACCTCATCCTCTCCTATTTGCAAAAACCCCCTCTCTTCTACTTTTTTTATACCTCCTTTACAAAATCTAAAATCTATATAAACTTTTCCTTTTCATTTCTATTTCTTTTTTTACTTCTTTTCACCAAAGAATTGCCTTCACCAAATTCTCTTTCATCTCAACCTCAACTACCAACTCCAAAATATCACCAAGGATTGTCATCTCCACTTCAACCACTACTTTGGAATTGGGATCGTAGCTTTCTTTGTCGGCTATATCGTTGAGGATCAAGTTGGTGATAATTGTCGACCGCGATCCTTCCGAACTCGTAAAGCTTCAATTAACCGTTCAAAGTGAGTATTTTTACTCACCAAGACTTGTAAACTTTTTAGTGTACTTGTGTTTACAATTCATGTACACTTGTACCTTCAAAATCATGCTTTTGGCCTTCAAATTCAACCATCAAATTCTGTTCTGTACCCTATTTTCAGACCACGATTAGTCGACTTGACCTAGGAGTTAGTCGACTTGAAATCCTTATTTGAAACGACCCCTGTTCTGAAACACAGTTTTAGTCGACTTATCTTGATTATTAGTCGACTAACTTTTCCTGAAAATAAACCCCAACTCTCTGGAAATCACTGTTAGTCGACTTACCTTAACTATTAGTCGACTATAGATCATTGTTAGCCGACTACCCTTTCCACCATAGTCGACTAACTTTTCCTGAATCAGAAACCCAACTCTCTGGAACCCAGTTTTAGTCGACTAGACCAGACTGTTAGTCGACTTGAGTCCACTATTAGTCGACTACTCCTTCCACCTAGTCGACTAACTTTGGCTGTCTGTTATAGTTGATTTCTTTTCTGAATATTGGATCTTATGCTTGGTTCATGTGTTTGTATATAGTACTTAGTGACTTGTTACTTGATGTATATCACCACTTATCATGCTATCTCTTGACACCAAGCATGATACACTTGATTCTTATAATTATCACGATAACGGGAATGTAGTATCTGATCTCCTGTTATGATTCCAGTTATGATTCTTGTTATGTATTCCAGTTATGATCCTGCTCGTTTCCGTAATCAGATAATTATGTTAATAAACCATAAAAAAGGACAACTTTTATGGGGAATGGGAGGAAGTGATGGATGCCGGAATGATACCTTGCTTATAGTGATGGAATAAAATATTGGCGGTACGTGTTAGTGGGACTCAGGGCCCACAGGAGATTCGTGTTAGGGGGACTTAGGGCCCTCAAGCTGGTCCCAGGTGTATGGGAACTACTATAAGAAGCTCTATCAGTTCTCCATCTACTTCCGGTAACAACCCTCGACTTTCTTATATATGGATGTATGTGTGTTGAGATATATACCAAAACACATACCTAGATATATGGGTCAGACGAGTAATAATAATAATAGATACCTGTTATGTTACGATTCCTACAGTGATCCCTGTCATGATTCCTATTATGTACTTCTGTTATTTTTGTCATGTAATCCTGTTATGATTATCGTGTGATTTGAAATTCTGATTCTATACGCTTGGATTTCGGTGGCATAAGATAAAAGTATATAGATGAGGGTTTCCTTGTTTGGATTATTCCTTCGATGTACTAGTCCCATGGGACCGTGACTTAAGCGTATACAATCAATCTTGCTTGTAATCAACTTTACCTGGATTTCCTGTTTTATGAATATTATGTTTTACTTGTTCATACCCGTTATACTTGTGTTCTAACCTTCCTACTCTTGTCTCTTAGCCATTTGGCTGTAGCCTGTTCATTGTTGGGAGGTCCTGACTCCCTTGGATTTGTATGTTCAGCCCGAAGCTTGGATCGAAGTGGAACCATCCACAGAGGATCAAGCTTTTCTTAGTGAGCAGACAGACTAGTTCCTGTTCTTTTGTGCCAAACTTCTCTCTTTGACTCACGGGGTCTTCATCTAACTCGTGAGCCTTTTGTGTCCTTATTGTATATTGTACTTTTGGACTTGGTTGTGATAAAAGGCATATGTAATGTGTAATATTTTATCATATCCTGTGATAGCTTTGTATTTGTACTTTTAAGTTGGCATATGAATGAATACCACGCTTTGTTGTACTCTGATCCTTGTTGTACTTAATGCTTAGCGTATATACGTGGGGGCACTTTCTGACCTGCGTATATACGTCGCAGTGACGTCCCCGTATCCGTGGGATCGGGGCGTTACAATGTGGCATGAAATAAAAGCATGTGTAGCAGGTCAAATGTCATGTAATCAAATTAGTAAGCATGGAGTAACTACAATAGAGAATAAAATATGAAAATGACAATAAAATTCATGAAGTTAATTATCAAGTTATTATTAAGCTCGTTCAATTTGTATATGGCCCATACCATATACTTTCGCATACAAGTCAAGCGAGGTTGGTTATTGAAAATTGATAGGAAACAATGAATCATATTTAGAATGGGTCCCGTGCATGCCCGGGACAACGGTCCAGGAGTATCCAGTTCTGAGCCGGAACGTACCGCTAGGTACCGGGACTTACTATATGCCCGAAGGTCTTAGTATACGCCCGAACAGGAATTGAGTGTCACTATTCTCCACAAGGATATACCCAGGGGATTATAGCACACCTGGCAGGCAGGCAGACAGGGGGTAGGGGTGCAAGTACACCCCTCGGAAGCGCCTGGTGGCCTCCAGGTCGAATCCTAGGAATTAGTTGTACAACATATGTATGGCCACCATAAACACAGAAGTTATATCGATACCCATCAATTCCCCCCGTCCCGATGTAAGTTGTTTAAATATAACAGAGTGTCAAATAATGAAGTCCACAGGGTATTCACAAAAGTCCAATATCTATGGTTATCCTATTACGGGGGTCAACAGGAGTATAATATCAGGAGTAATGTCATGAGCCTCCCTATTTCAGGGGTTCAAGTATACAGGAGTTCAGAAGTACCAAATGTCTTGTGATAATATAATAACCATGTCAAGTCCCCGTAAAAGTGATAGTCATGAATATGCCATATAATACAGGTATCAGGGGTGGTGGTGTCCGGTCAAGGGTCACGGTGTCAGGTCAATGTACTTGTACCACATGAAAGCATGTCATATACTGGGTGTCAGGATCAGGTGTCAAGTATGACATATCAAGTACCAGTGTCTAATATCAAGCGCTGTGGATCAGGTATCAAGTATAACATATTAAGTGCCGGTGTAAATACTGAGTACCGGTGTAAATACCCAGTGCCGATGTGTTATATCATATATCAAGTATAACATGTCAAGTATCGATGTCAGATATCACGTGACAAGTATAACATGTCAAGTGTCGGGTAACCGAGTGCAATATCATATATTAACTCGTATAGTAAGGTATCATGTACTAAAAATTACAGTAGTAAGTGTTAGGCATGTTAAAATATCCACATATCAATATCATGCTATAAATATAAGAGTAGTAATTATCAAGTCTAATACAAACACTCGCCTGAAACCGGAATGAAATACCGGGTTAAAATCCGAGAAATTCACGAACTTGTGCGAGCAAGCCACTAGCCCATATTTATATATTAAAACATATAAATATAAATATATATAAATATTAAAGAGGGAATGAGGAGGAGAGAGAGATGAGAGAGAAAGTTATAGGAAGAGAAGAGAGAGAGAGAAAATAGGGTATTTTTAGAAGAGGAAATAGAAATTAAAAGGGGAGGGGTATGATTATAATTATGGGGAAGTAATTTGGGGGTGAGGTGGAGGGTATTTTAGGGAATGTAGGAAAGTGGGTTTATTTATGGAAAAAGGGGAAAAGAAAAGAAAGAAAGAAATAAAGAACGAAGAAGAAGAAAGAAAGAAAGAAAGAAATGGAAGGAGAGGGTGGCCGGCGGCCGATGAGGAAGGGGGCGGCCTAGGGCCCGGGGAGAGGGGGTGGTGTTGGTATTTTGGTGGTTGGAGTTGGTGGAGGAATTTGGTGGTGGTAGTTGGTAGTGGTGGTGGTTGTGGTGGTTGTTGGAAGTGGTGGGGAGTTAGAGGAGGAGGAGGAGGAGGTGATGATGGGGTGGTGGAAGTGGTGGATTTGATGGAGATGGTGGTGAATTTTGGAGGAGGAAGGGAAGTGATGGTGATGGGTTTGATTGAAATTAGAAGTGGTGGGTGGTTGGTGGAGGTTAAAAGAGGTGGAGGAGTGGAGAGGGGTGTGGGGGAGGTGGCGCCGGCGGCTAGGGAGGGGAGGCGGCGGCGGCGGTGGAGGCAGCGGTGATGAAGAGGGAATGTTGTTTTTGATGGGAGATGAAAATGGAGAAGATGAGAAATGAAAAGGGAGAAGAGAAAGAGGTTTATAGGGAAAGAAGTGAGAGGGGAATATGAGTAGGAATAGGGGGAGGGATGGGCTGCTGTTGCATCCCATCAGGCGGCTGCAGGCGGCGGTGCGGCTCTGACAGAGGAGCAGTGCATGGGGAAGGTAAGGGGAAGAAAAGAAAAGAAGAAAAAGAAAGAAAATAAAGGAAAAGGAAAAAAATAAGGAAAAATAAAAGAAAATAGTAAAAAATTTATTATTAAATAATTAATTTATTAAAATATTTGAGAGTATAAAGTAGGGGAGTAGAGAAGGAAAAAGTAAGAAAAAATAAGGTCGGTAAATAATATTATTATTTTAATAGGGCAAAAATTTGATTGTTTCAGAAACGTTCCGAAAAATTCTCAAAAATAGAAAATATTATTTTAAGATGTCCGGTGAAATTAGATTTGAGAAATTCGATCTAGTTTTCAAATTAAAATCCTGAAATCTTCCGGCGATACCGACCGACAACAGAATCGGTCAAATTTTGATAAATTTAAAAAAATCACAAAAATGTATTTAGATAGAAAATAAAATTTTAAGAAGTAATTGAAAGTCATTTTTAAAAATTCAATCCCATTTGAAAACTAAAAATCTGGGAATCAGTCAGTGATGCCGACCGACACAGGTTTTGGAGATTTTGCAGAAAAATTCTGAAAAGTCTAAAAAATTATGAAAAATTAAAAATATTAGAAAACAGTGTCTGATACTGAAATCGGTCAAATCGGACTACTAGAAAGGTCAAAACGGTAGCAGGCTGGTATCGGGTTCCCGTTCCGGGTCAGGGCTGACTCTAGGTCTAAGAATCCAGATTCGATACACAATAATATAAGCAATCACAACCCAAAAATACATACTGGAAGAAAATTGAATTAATACGGTCGAAAATTTTGGGACACGTACCTGGGTACATATCCCTGGAACGTGGTGCTACACCGAGAGACGGGGGGAGGAGGAGGAGAAGCTGGGAGAGAGAATTGGATATCAGGGGGAGAGAGAGAGCTAGCTATAAAGAAGGAAAGAGAGACAAAACTATTATTTTTAAGCTCTGGGTTGGTAACTGTAGTGGTCAAAATTGACCCTCATGACGCGTATTCAAGCAACCGAGAGCTTCCCCTGGAACGTCCACCACTCCCGGTCCATCCTGAGGTCTCCACTACTCTAGACCCTCTCGAAGTCATTCTAAATAAAACCAAAGTCAGCCTTCATCCTGAAAATACTTCCATCTCGGATACTCCGCCAACTATTATGCTGCTCTACCTTCTTCCACGTTCATAACGTGTAATGCCACTCAACACGGATAGTTATAAACAGTGGCAAAATTTTCTGCATATAATCACAACAAATCAGCGCCAGTAATCATGGTTGTCAAATCGACATGTGCAAATCAAGCAAATCTCGTCCGTATCATCCGCCTACATACACATAGATCAGTGGAAGTAGACCTTCTCCTCCAACGAGAAGGAGGACCTTTTTTGTGGGGACTTTTGGGTGAGTCCGCGAACAATTCCCGTGATTCCTGTAACTTGAGAATTATAGTGAAATTTTCTTTTTCTTCCCACAATTTTTCCTGAATAAGAATTTTCACGTAAAATCTTGTCTCACTTTTTTGTGTTATACTTTTCATACGCTCCTCATCATCATACTCACTTGTGATGTGAATCGACCTTTCAATCTCTTGTGGCGGAAAATCTCCACCAAAGCAACTCAGAACCTAAATTTTTTTAAAAATTAGGATCTGCCTTGGCAGCCAAGAACTTAAAAATAGTCCAAAAAATAAAAAGATCCACTTTAGCAAACGGTTACACTGTCCATCTATGTGACATCTATGTGAACAAAAGAAAGTCAGTTTTTGAAATTATTTTCAGAGGAGGGTTCTTTTTGGAATGAAAATCCAAAAAAAATGATTTTTAAAAACTGCACATTTCATATTTTATGTTTTTGTACTACATTTGCAAACAATATCTTGTAATCAGATTCGAAACTGAGCTTGAAACAAAGTTGCAGAAAATAATGAAATGATCAGAATATTTGAAAAAAGTTTCTCAAGCTGAAACATTGATCAGAATATTTGAAAAACAGTTTCTCAAGCTGAAACAGAGTTTCCCACTCTTACTTACGAATAATATGTGTTAAAGGATATCAAGTGCTAGATTGCTTACCTTATCAAAAAGAGTATCAGTGATTAAGATATAACAATAGTATTATGTTACCTAAAATGGACTAATTAATCCTAAACCGATAAGTCCTCTTAGTTATGTCCATTTAGCTGTGGGTTTTTTTCGAAGTCCCATCGAACTTCTAATTTTAGTGGGAAAATGGACAGTCCCTTTCCCTATATATTCTGACTGAACTAATGCAATTCCCTTCCAAAATTATCATCATCATCTCATATCCCAATTTAGTTAAAGCGAAGATTTCAAGTTTATTTTGATCCAGCAGAGCTTGCAACATCGATGGAGAAGAAAAAAAAGAGATAAGATGGCGGCGAGTCTTTCGCACCCATAGTTCAAGATTTCTTGCGTACTCACCGTAGTTGCAACCCCACTTTGTTATGGAGAAGATCGTCAACAAGTTCGACCTCGACATAGCAGAACTGTCTCTTGATTCATAATGATTCTATCGAATCTAGTATTCTCTCAATGATCACAAAGGAAGAGAAGACGGCTGCCAATCTTTCTAGTTATAATGTTCACAAAAATCAAGAAGTTGATTCCTTCCACAAAAATCAAGAAGTCGATCGAGGAAGACCAAGGCAAGAAGAAGGTGATGGTGCTTTTCTTCTACTTTGTTCCGTTGGGACACTGGCTCCACTGTTCTCAGGGACGGGGAGTGGCTGATGTTTACTCAGTGGAGCGGACTCTGAGCCGACGACAAAATTGAGATGTGGGCATTTCGGCATCAAGGAGACGACAAGCTCTGCTTAGTGATAACCAAGAAAAGAACCACGATTTGGTCTAATTATTAGTTCATTGTCTTTTTTTTAATTTTATGTGATTCTTTATTTTGAATTTTAATAATTTCAAATTCTTTTCCTGTACTGAATTTCCAATTTGTGTAGAAGTTGTGGAAAGTTGTATATGGTGCGGTTGCCTCCAGCATCCCAAAATTGTGTTGGATGCAAGTAGCGAATTCAGTGAAATTTTTAGTTCGGATTGATAAATGGAAAGCGAGAAAACAGGCACTTTTGGAAGAAATGGATTGGAGGAAAACCCGGAACACCATCATGAGAAAAAATTGTATGATAAGCATGATAGTATGATATGTCACGCAATTTGCATGGCAGCATTGGGATGCATTACTAACAAAATGTGGATCACTTAATTCTGGAAAAGAAGTTAGATTGACATCAGACTGAATGGTGTTGCAATGTTCAACATAGAGCTCTAGTAACAAGTCAGTCCTCCCATCTTGAGAACTTGTGAGTTTGAATCTGCCCTATTTACAGTAAATGAAGGGCTTTCAAACAAAATTTGCAGGGGCACATCAGGAAAACATGTTATGTAATGGCTTGAGTTTACAGTATATGCAGTTCATTTCAATCCTGTCAACATTAATTCAGTATAATGTTCAACAATTCAATGGCCAGGGATAAACACACATGGACTCCATATTCTTTAGATGCAGGAAAGTCGATCTGTGTTTTAATTCATATGTATGATGTCTAAGTACTGGAACAATGATTTAGCTTTCTGTATTTCTAACCAGTTGTTAATTTATTCTTCCAACCGCCAAAACTGTCTCGATTATAAGAGCAATTATAGCTTATAATCTCTATCTTACTTATCAGCATCTAATATAAATAAAGATATGAAAATATCACACTTACAATGACGACGCTTCTGAAATCAAAGGAAATGAAGACTCACAGTTCACAAGAAATCCAGTGTAGCAGAAGACGAGGAAGAAGACTCTACTATACGTATACCTGCCTGTTGATCATTATAAACAAAACAAGAGTGCACTTTTGAAGATAATAAAGAAAAAAGAGAACCATACTCAATATGAAAACTTCATTGGAGATGGCCTCTTACTAGAAATTACAAAAATATACACAATGACCAATTATGCATATGGTGTCAATGTCAAGAACTTTATAGTTTGTTAAAAGGGTAGCTAATAGAGTAGAGGACTAACAAAGTTTTCAGGAATATAAAGGCAAGTCTGAGTTCGCATAGTGCACAAAAATTGAACATAGACATCTTGACATAGCTAGAAAACAGGAAAATATGAAATGGACTGGTGATTTTATCTGATAATAACATGTTTCTCTTTTTCCAACAGTTAACATGAGATTCCAAACAGTACTAGGATCACTACACAAAGGCTTTCTACCATCTGTAAACAAACTCTATACAACATCACAGAAAAGATAATGTAAAATAATAAGAGGAATTGTCATTTAGTTTCATAGATCCAGCCGTCCTCATCTGTAAACAAACTCTTAAGAACCAAAGAACAGAACAAAAATTGTCGTATATACTTACATCCTACTAACGTATGTAGAAAGGCTAGTTGCTTAAGCTTTTGTAGAAACTGACCTCTCCTGCCTTTTGCATCTGTTACTTCTTTAAATTAACAACAGATCAAGTGTGCCAAAAAATTTAGGAAAAATTGTAACACAAAATTTTTTTCTTTCTAAAATGTCAGTAACAAACTCCTATGGTGGCTAATCCTGATTTGTGTTGCCAACCAAATTGTTATCGTTATGGGTTAAAATTATCTGGTCCATGGGTAGAAGTTAAATATTTTGTTTGTTGTCTTGAATGCTACTTGCAGAGCCGTCACTGCACAAAATGTATTGGAGTCACTCCTACGTTTCTGCATCTTTCTCACTAATTACTTCATAACCTTCCTAAATTGAAGTAGAACTCCTATGGTTTAATGGTGGGTTAAATTGAAAAACAACTTTACCAAGATAGGTTATAACTTTCTGGGCCCACAGGGTTGGTCAAAAGTTGTTAACCGGCTCAACGATGGATTTACAAACCCAACTCCCCCAAGGATCATTCTTCAGAAACCAGGTGACCCACCCTCAAAAGTCTGTAACAAAATGCACAAGGATTTATACTCAAGCCACCTAGGTAACAAATGAGATCAACCCTTCTTGATACCTTAAGCCAGCTTAAGCAGAGGTCTCCAATTGTTAAGTTGTGGAGCCTAATTATTATTAGGTTTTTGCTTTGTTTTCAACAGGAGATAATGGTCCAAGAAGATCCAATCGAGTTGGAGAAAATGATGGCTTGAAGTAGAAGAAGCACACTAAGATAGAGCAGATTAAATGATTATACAGTCGACTAATGTTCATACTAGTCGACTACGACTAGGCAGGTACGGAGAAGGACTGGTTATATAATAGTCGACTAATAAGGAATTATTAGTAGACTAATGGAAGAAGTGGTCCACTAATATGCATGACAAGTCGACTGATAAAAGCGGTTCTGCGTGAGCAGTTTTCTTTTCAGGCAGCTGTAGGTTTCCTTTTCTAGTGGAGTTCAAATATGACTCAGATTCTATTCTATGAACGTTTGTTTCTAAAGTTTAAAGGTTCTAGAGTTCTTCTAGATTTAAGAGATGAACGCCTAATAAAATTGAATAAGATTCTTCAAGCATCCGATGGCCAAGATTATCGTGTAGTCCAGATAGGAGTTGTATTGTAAAATCTTATAAATAAAGGTTGTAGCCAATATTGTAAGTACAGAGAATACTAAGAAAGCCAAGAAAAAGAAGAGCAAGGTGAAGATACATAGAGAGAAAGTATACTCTTATAATTTAGGTCTAAATTCAAAAGAAAAGTAAATACTCTTGTGAAATCATGAGGAAGGTTAGATCTCTTTGTATCAAGTTTATTGGTAAAGCTCTCTCCAACTCTCTCCCGTGGACGTAGGCTAAGTTTAGACTGAATCACGTTAAATCCTCGTGTTTTTGTTATTACACTTATGTCTAGGTATTACTATTTTGTTTTACAACAGTTTTACTTTTGCAAGTACTATCATATTGTTAAGTCTCCCAAATGTGTTGATTCAAGAAAGATGAGGTCTAGTAGTTAAGAGAAGAAAATGAAGAGGAGAAGGAAAGAAAAGTCCGAACTCGTCGAAGGCTACTTTTGTCACAGGAAAGATTATTGGAAGAATAACTATAAGCCTCGGTAAGAGTGGCTGAAGAAAAGGGGCAAACTAAGGAGGCAGATATAGCAAGCGGTGTATCGGACACCGTTAATGGCTTCTTATGTTGAAGACAACACTTCTTGTAATATCCCTCAATTAATGATACTCAGATATTAAATATTGATTTTATTTTACTTACTATTTTATTATTATTTATTAATTTAATTTATATCTCATAATTTTCATTATTATGACAAATTTTTTATAATTATTATTAGTAATAACTACTGTGTCTATTATAAATTATTATTCTTATTATTAATACTTATTTACTAAATTTGTAAAAAAATTAAATAATTTTTCATATAAATTATTATTAATAATTATTACTAGTAGTAGTTGTTGTTGTTGTTATTATTATTATTATGTCATTATGATTATTATGACTCTTATTATTAGTAGTAGTAGGAGTGATTATCCTTTTGTATTTGTATTGGTATTGAAATGAGCCCGCTTCTGTCTTCTTCTTTTCCATTTATTAGTTGGCCCAATAACAGCAACCCCTCTATCCTACTTTCTTCCTCTTTCTCATTCTCTCTTTCTTTCTATTTTTTTCATTGGCCTCAAAACCCAGCCAATCTCTCTCCCTATATAATATCTCCTCCCTAATCTCTTCTTAATACTAACCTTAACCCTAAGCTCATACATTATCTCCTTCTCTTCTCTCTTTTTCCTCACCTCCGTCGCCTCCATGCGCCGTTAATCACAACGATGCCACCCCGAGCCCCCTCCTCGCGCTGAGCCTGCAGCCCACCATCTCCCTCCTTCCTTGTGCTCTCCTTTCCCCGCACATGCACACCACCCAAAGCCGCCAACCCCATGACCGATCTTCACCTCCAGCGAGCCCCGCCACAAGCTGTCACAACCTTCACCTCCTTCGCACCTGACTCGTGTCCATCTCCGGTGAGCCGCGTATCCACCTTCGTGCCTCTCCTCCTCGCATAGCCTTTGTCGAGCTGTCGTGCTCATGCCGACCCACTTGAGCACCACCATCACCACCTCCGTTCTCTGCCGCCGGCGTTGTTCGCTGCTTCTCCTCCTCCATCTCGATCTCTCTTTCCTGGCGAGCCCAACCGCCACGACCATGGCCTTCACCACGCCACCACCTCCACCTTCCCATCTTCATATCTCCCCCGCTACAGACCTTTGGCTGTTGCCAACCCATACCCTTTCCGAACCATCTCCCTCTCACCCGCGCACTGTCATGCCATCCATTCGCCGTCGCTCCCCTAGGCTGCCTAGACCACCAGACAACCCGCGCACCGACCACCTCCATCTCCTGTATCTCCTTCTTTTTGTGAATGTGTTTGTGCGTGTATCTCAGGTTCTTTCTCATTCTCTCTCACAGCATCTCTCTCCCCCTTTCTTCCTTCCTCTGTCATTCTGTGTGTGTGAATGTGTACGTGTCTGTACATGTGTGAACGTATATGTGTGTGTCTGTGTCCGTGTGTGCGTACTTGTGTGATATGTGTGTGTTACAGTTGTGCAACAAGTCCCGAAGTCATATTTAAAGTGGCACGCAAGCCGATTCGAAGACCCGATCCGGATTTGTGTTCGCAGTGGACCCGATATGCAAGGCGATTGGAGACCAGATTCGAGTGAAGGTAGATCCGATTACGAGAGTTTAGATTCAGATTCGTGTTCACAGAGTGTCGATATGCTAGGCGATTCGAAGACCCGACATTCCAGACGATTTGAAGATCTAGACCAATTCATGCAATGCAGACTCGATGGTGATTGAGACTCAGATCCACATCATTTCATGTGAGAATTTACTTTGTGTTATTAGTTATTTATGGTTGTTAGTGAGTGTTTATTGTATTTGTTTATATTATCTGTGCGTATTAAGTATTGGTCATATTTAAGATACTGGTACCAGTTGATTAACTCAGTGAGTGTTCACTTTATTTATTTAATTTATTTGAGTTTATATGTATTTTTTCATGTGAGTGCTTGTTCCTATTTTATGTTTTATCTATTTTGTTATTAGTTAAATTTTCGGATTACTATTAATTAGTTGTATTTAATTTCTAGTGTTTAGAAATAATCTTAGTTGTTATGATTTAGAGTCTAGTTTTGATGATTGACTATTTTAATCAGGAGATTAAATAGCTGGATAGTGGATGTTTCAATCATGTAGTGGATTATTAGACGTAGATTATTATATCATATGAGAGTTTAGATATACTACAGATAATTGATTAGATGTACTCTTGATGTTAAAATGTATATGAACTCCATATTTTGATATTGAGATATTAGTGTTCTATCATTTCATGTGTAGTTGTTTACCATTTCAGATTTGAAACTAGTTGTGATGTATATTAGACTTTGACTATACTTGATGTTGAGATTATTTTAGTTCATGTTTATGGATAAATGATAGACTTATGTGAAATTAATTATTAGATATTTATTTGATGATAATTTAGATGGAATACATTTGGATATTGAAGATGGACTAAATAGGATGTTGCCTTATTTGAAGACTGATTTTCTTAATACTTGGATCTATATATAGACTTAGTTAGCGTTGGAGTTCACCTGAAATTTATATTTTTACGTTAGATCTTGATTGATATTTAGATGGGATTGATTTTGTTTGGATTATGATTAGATGTGTGAATATCTTACCTTTGATTTTGATGTATACGATGAGACTGATTTTGGACTATAAGAAGTAAGAATTTATGGATTCACTCACTTATTAGTCATCAGAGTATAAATAATTTTTTATTGATGTTGAGGACTGGATGTAAAGACTTTTACATTTCATGCTGTTCAAGGATGTTCCACTCTTTAGTCACGATCTCGATCTTCGTCGATTTAGTTCAATCTTGTGGATATTCAACAATTTCTTTATGATTTGTTCATAATTAATTCAGTTATTCAGTTATGAATATAGGTATATTGTGATAGTTATCTCGTTGATATTAATGATTATATATTTTTAGAGTTTTATATCAATTACCAGTTATTAGTGACACTATTGTAATTGGTGACTCTATATCTCTAGTTTTCTTCATCAGATATTAGTTAATAGTTATCAATTGTCAGATATCAGTTATCAGTTGTAAGTTATCAGCTATTATTGACATCGTATCAGTTTGAGATATTAAGTTATTATTACACTTTAAATATATATTATAGGCATGTTAATAAAAGACACCATAACCCGATGAAAAGGAGTAATTTTCTGATAATATATGCCATGTATTTTGGAAGGATTTAGGATGTTAATCAAGTTTTGGGTTCCACCATGGGGAACCAAGATAATACTGGCTATCTAGTTATTCAGTTATTGGGCTTTGCCCGGATTACGGCGCCACACCAGTTATTCTTTTGTGTGGGACCGTGATCTCAGTTATTTATGCCTTGTGGTCCGTCCTGATTCAGTGCCAAGAATATTAGACCATGATACCGAGCATGTACAATACTCTTCCAAAATACATGCACTATATGGGCAGGCAGTAAAAACAACGATAACTTTATTTGATATGTGAAAAAATGATTGTGGTATGGGACGCAGCTAAGTACCACATTAGTGAGGTTAATCAACAAACTAGAAACATACGCTACATTTACACATCTCTTTGACATTAGTATTTTGTTTTACAGTGATATGAGTTATCTTTTATTTATCGCCTTATTGTTATCCAAAACCCTATTGTAGATTTCTAGCTCCACATGCGCGAGAGAGAGGCTGAGGTCTTCGGGTCAACGGTCCCATCGAGCGCTCGACAGTTGATAAGCCCAATGTGGTGGCTCCTCCTCATTCGTCCATGTGGGCCCGCCTTTACGTAGGCAGCGGTGGCTTGGGTACAATTTTTGGAATCTCTTCCCCGATCTAGATCGGGGACTGGGTCACGTGGGCGAGGGCCCCGGTCGACACGTGGTACCTGCCTTTTCGACAGAAACGTGTGGAACCACGTGCAAGTGAAGGGTGGCACGCGCTACTGTGCCTAATGATAGGTAGTAAAAAATGCATATTTATCAATACTTTACTATCACATTTTCATATTTATTCATATAATTTTGCACATTTACTAATATTTTATTATTTATTGTGTGCAGGCCTTGAGTAATTAATTAAATAAAGAATAAAGCCTTAAAAGAAGCCCAAAAGCCCATGTTCAAGCCCAATGCAAAAGTTGTAATTACTAAGTGCCAAAGTTGCAATTACCATGTGCAAAATTTGCAATTACTAAAGAAGAGGAAAGGGATAGACTTCTACTCAATCCTAATCATGCAGGACAAGGATAAAGATAAAAGGAGAAGAGTGCAAGGATTATAAAATCGTTTGAAAAGATTTGGAAGATTTGAATTTAGGGTAACTTGCTTCCCAAGTTATCCCGAAATTTCAAAATAAAGAGTCGGGATACAACTTCCAGAAGAATATACCCAGATGGACGGACGAGAGGATGCCACGCGAGAAAGCGCGTGGCATTTGGCTACAATAGTGCCGCGGAAACGCGGCAAATTTCCCGTTTCCGCAGCAATCCAGAGGCGGTTGGCGACGCGTTTTCGTTGAGGAGTTGTACTGGGACTCTACTTCCTATATCTCCTATAAATACCCCTGCAGAGCAACAGAGAAGGGCGTCCAGCGCAGTGCAGCGCAGTACAGAGCCAAATCTAGGGTTTTTCTTAGTCTTTGTAGTTTGTAAATTAGGTTTTTTTTCTTGTAATTTTTATTTTTCCTTTATGTAACTGAGAGTAGAGGATGCTTTCATGGAGGAAGGATATCATGCTTGTACTGAGGTAACATCGGTGTAAGTCAAACTTTTCTTCCATTGTTAATAGAATCAACTCAAGGTTTGTTTTTGTTCTTCTATTCTTGTTTTATTTTTGTTCTTGTATTCTTGTTTTATTTTATTTTTCTCTCTGATGTCTTGCAAATCATGAGATCTGATCGCTTCGAGACTGCTTAGCCAAAGAAGTGCCCTTGATGGCCTATGGTAATGAACAAGCCTTCTCTTGCTAGTATAGTTTGTCTTTTCTTTTCGTAGTGTAGATCGAGAAGGGGGAAGATCCTATACACCATGCTTGAATGCCTTCAAAGACAAGGTAAGTCGTTGCAACGGATCAAAGGTAAACAGGGCAGAAGAGGTAGGTATGTGTTTTTTTTAGTTTATAGTTTTCTTTCTTTTATTTCTTTAGTTTAGATAACCAACACAACATCTTTCTAATCTCTTTCACACTTCTTCATTGTAAATACCATTGTAAATAACAAAATAAATAAAAAAGAGATAACATACTAAACAAGCTTCCATCGCTAATCCCTCCCTGAGGATCACGACCCGCATAGCCATTGCTACAGCAGATAGAATTGAGCACCTTGTACATCTCTATTTATAAATCTAAAATTCTATATTTTGTGTGCAGGTAAATCCTCAATCAAAATTTTGGCGCCGTTGCAGGGGAGGGACGGTAAGTTATTCTCTAAAAAAAAAAAAAATTATTGATTTATTTATTATTTTTGTTTGCAGGTTCGAAGAACAGGAAATGTAACAGCAGCAAAGGACATATAGCAACTGTGCCTCTGCCCTCGAAGGCAGAGCAACAGAGCCTACTACAGAGCCGCGTTTCCGCGGTAATAGCCGCGTTTCCGCGGCCTGAGTAGTTCACTACTCACTCTATTTTCTGCCGGTTACTGCAAATTGTAATATTTGTTTACTGCTCTGTTAACTTTTCTCTGTGATCACCTTGCACACTACTAATTAATTAACAGTAACCCATTTGTTGAAAAATAAAAAAATTAGACTCTTGCATATAGGCACGTGTCTATTTAATTTTTTAAATTTCTGTTGAAGAGTGCTGGAGACAAGGTACGTTCGCATTGCATATAGACTAGGAAGCACCCTTGGCTGATTTACTGATTTTGAGTGAATATTTGTCTATTGCTTTACACGTGCACTAAATTGACTTAAGGGTTTGTCCTATAAATAAGATAAGGTGGGGATTTCATCACCCTTCCTTGGCCAACAAACAATCTCCTCACTCACTAACCCAAGCCTAACTAAAAATGAGTAGACGTTGGCCCTAGGGACATCTCAGACTCAATTAGGAGATTATCCTAAGGGGGAACGGTGTTAGAATTTGACTCCTGCCAAATCAGTGTCTAGGAGGGGATTGAGGGCCGAAAGCCCGAAGATTGGTGGTTATTTAATTAAGGAACGTCTTTGACGGAAAACCTCCCACTAATCTTGCCCTGACCTGGCTGATTAACTTGTGGTCAAAGTCTGCACCCTACCTCCTGTGGACAGTCTAACCAGTTAGGAGTCGTCTAGGTCATAGGTCTACCCTAACTTAGGTTAGAATTTTTTTTAATTTTCTTTTTTATTTGCTTATTTGTTTGTTTTCTTTTTTTTTGTTTGTGTTTGTGTAATATGGCATATAACAACAATTTTTTCAATTTTAATCCATATTACACACCAACCTCTTTTTCGGATATTACCAACCCGGCATATCCTAACTTTAACCAACCTAGTGTGCCGGAGTGGTCTTATCTGAATGAATATAACCCATGCCCCCATCTTATGACCATAATTTCCACAACAATTTCAACTCTTCACAGAGTCCATAGGGATTCACCTCCCCCGAGTCCAATTTTCAACTAACTTGTCCTTCGTATCCACCTTGTCCACAATATTTCCAAGATTCATACTCAGATCCACCAGTTTAAAATAGAAAACCATCTATCTTGGAAATGATGAGTATGCATGAATCCAAGCAACAATCACCATCAATCTTGGACATGATGATGCGTGAGTCCAAGCAACAATCACAGAATCTGATCGACTCACAACTTCATCACGATTGTCCCAACAACACTTCCTCTTTTCAAGTCCAATCACAAAATGATACACCAATCGACTATGAAAAGATGCTTGAAGCCATGACTCAGGCTAGATTAGCTCGTGATCATGAAATAGATATGATGGTTCAATCTTTACGTTCTCACCGTTCAGCCATTTCTGATATCGCTAACCATTCTGTTAGAGCCGACGAGCCACGTTGTTTTGGACAACAAGATTCTAATTCAGTACCATCATTTGAACTTGCCGAAACTCCAATTTTTGATAGTTTGGCAAGTTATTCCTTTCCTGAAATAGAACTTGAGCATGAATATGATCATGATCTCCCACTTGGTGATTCAATTCTACTTCCTGATTCAATAATGACTCCGGTGTCTTCACCTGATTTTACTTTTCCCGAGTCAACATTGGATCCTGTGCCAATTCATCATGAAATTGAATCACCCATTTTTGATGATCATATTGAACTTGACCAATTTTATAATTTTGAAAGTCTCATGGATAAATTGGCAAGTTCTCATTTTTTTGATATTGAACTCAATGAGATATGTGACCTAGATTCTCAAATCTGTGATCAAGTTCAAATTCCCGAATCATTATTGACTTCTGTTTTGTTACCCAACTTAGGTAATCTTTTAGAGTCAGTTTTGATTCCCACACCTATCATTCCTGAACTTGAATCACCAATATTAAGTCACATTCCATTGTGGGAAAATAATTGTGACTTGAGTTTCAACTTCTTGATTTGGACCCACTTCTTGAACCAAGCTCGACTCCTGAACCCTTACTTGATTTAAGTTTCTTTCCTGAGTTGGTATTCGTTCCCGTACTTCTGACGTCCAAGTCAATCATTCCATCTTTTCACACTCCATTTTGGGACAAGGCGGTTGACACAATTGACTCTGAAAGTAATTATGAAGTTTGGAAATTTGATGGGGTGGAATTGTTAAAAAATGATCATACATACATTTTAGTGGGTTATACAAGAGAAATTTCTGGTGGGTTCCTCCGAATACCACATTATCTTGATTGGGTAGCAACGCTTGGCCCAATTAGACCACCACCGGAACCACCACCTTGAGGTAATATTTGCCTTCCCTTTCTTTTTTTTCATGCATACATGCGTACATTCATACATTGAGGACAATGCATGAGATAAGTGTGGGGGGAGGTTTTACTAACATATTAACATAGGTAGAAATTAACAATTTGCTTTAAAAAAAAAATGAAAAAAAAAGGGACAATATTTTGACTTATCTTTTGAAAGAAATCTAAGTTAGTCTTAAGAATTAGGAAAATCATGATTAGGATTTCTAAAGACTTGGTCAAAATAAATAAATTGTTGAATTTTTAGGTATAGGAGGAGAAATTGAATAAGTAATTAGTCTTAATTTTTACCTTAATGAAATGTGCATACCTTATACATTTACATATCTAGGATTCTAAGACAAAGACTCTTGTGCCCTATAAAAAAAAATTAAAAAAAAGGAAAATTCACTGATTAAGCTGGATACATGTGCTTCAAGAAGCATAAGTACTCACGCCTAAAGGTGATTTTAATAATAAAGTCCTTAGTTTTGTGGCCTAGTTCACTCGAATTTGAGTCCGTGGGGTGTTTTCTCACCTGGTGCCCTAAAGCCGACCGGTTTGGGAGCCACCGACTTCAAGTTCGCTACATGGGTGGATTAGAAAGCCTAAGGAAACTAAGAAAAATTACTTTTATATGTACTAACACATCTAATAGTCAATTAGTTAGGTATGAGGGCCTCAAGAAGCCTTTATGCTTACACGAAAGAAAATTAGATGAGTTATACATGTTAAAAAAAAGAAAAATAATAATAATAATAAAGGGGCATGAGAGTCCTAGTTAAGGAATTTCTAGTAAAGATTCACAAGGGAGCATATGACTTTTGGTAACGAAAAAGACTATACAAAAATTCAATTTTGATTCTTACCTAAAAAGGATAACAATTTACTATATAAAGACTAAGTTTAAGAATGAATAAAAATGATAATCCTAAAAACTTATAGATTACTTAGTCTCTTCAAACATATTTCAAATATTTTCCTTTTTATGAATTTTTTGGGTGTAATCCGCTGAAAACCCTCACGAGACAATACTCGTCCTCTAAGGTAACCTAGGGGTTTAACGGCTTGTTGCACGTGCTAAGTGCAACCGTGATTCCTACGAAAGTGAGTTAGGATAGATTAATTTTTCTTTTCTTTCTGATTTTTACTCGAGGACGAGCAAAAAGATAAGTGTGGGGGTGTGATAGGTAGTAAAAAGTGCATATTTATCAATACATTTACTATCACATTTTCATATTTATTCCTATAATTTGCACATTTACTAATATTTTATTTTTTATTGTGTGCAGGCCTTGAGTAATTAATTAAATAAAGAATAAAGCCTTAAAAGAAGCCCAAAAGCCCATGTTCAAGCCCAATGCAAAAGTTGCAATTACCAAGTGCCAAAGTTGCAATTACCATGTGCAAAATTTGCAATTACTAAAGAAGAGGAAAGGGATAGACTTCTACTCAATCCTAATCACTTGCAGGATAAGGATAAAGATAAAAGGAGAAGAGTGCAAGGATTACAAAATCGTTTGAAAAGATTTGAAAGATTTGAATTTAGGGTAACTTGCTTCCCAAGTTATCCCGAAATTTCAAAATAAAGAGTCGGGATACAACTTCCAGAAGAATATACCCAGATGGACGGACGAGAGGATGCCACGCGAGAAAGCGCGTGGCATTTGGCTACAATAGTGCCGCGGAAACGCGGCAAATTTCCCGTTTCTGCAGCAATCCAGAGGCGGTTGGCGACGTGTTTTCGTTGAGGAGTTGTACTGGGACTCTACTTCCTATATCTCCTATAAATACTCCTGCAGAGCAACAGAGAAGGGCGTCCAGCGCAGTGCAGCGCAGTACAGAGCCAAATCTAGGGTTTTTCTTAGGCTTTATAGTTTGTAAATTAGGTTTTTTTCTTGTAATTTTTATTTTTCCTTTATGTAACTGAGAGTAGAGGATGCTTTTATGGAGGAAGGATATCATGCTTGTACTGACGTGACATCGGTGTAAGTCAAACTTTTCTTCCATTGTTAATAGAATCAACTCAAGGTTTGTTTTTGTTCTTCTATTCTTGTTTTATTTTTGTTCTTCTATTCTTGTTTTATTTTATTTTTTTTCTCCCTGATGTCTTGCAAACCATGAGATCTGATCGCTTCGAGACTGCTTAGCTGAAGAAGTGCCCTTGATGGCCTATGGTGATGAACAAGCCTTCTCTTACTAGTATAGTTTGTCTTTTCTTTTCGTAGTGTAGATCGAGAAGGGGGAAGATCCTATACGCCATGCTTGAATGCCTTCAAAGACAAGGTAAGTCGTTGCAACGGATCAAAGGTAAACAGGGCAGAAGAGGTAGGTATGTGTTTTTTTTAAGTTTATAGTTTTCTTTCTTTTATTTCTTTAGTTTAGATAACCAACACAATATCTTTCTAATCTCTTTCACACTTCTTCATTGTAAATAACAAAATAAATAAAAAAGAGATAACTTACTAAACAAGCTTCCATCGCTAGTCCCTCCCTGAGGATCACGACCTGCATAGCCATTACTACAGCGGATAGAATTGAGCACCTTGCACATCTCTATTTCTAGATCTAAAATTTATATTTTGTGTGCAGGTAAATCCTCAATCACCTAACCTGAGTGTACCTTTTGTGGAAATTTTCATTTTAATCACTTTTTTATGATTATTCTGCACGAGGAGCTGAATCTCAATGGAACGGTACAACACGAGAACAACTTATATTCAAATTTAAGTTGCCAGTAAAGGATTACGTCGCCAGTGAGCACCAGAGGAATATTGAGAAAGAGAATGGAGATTTTCATCAGATGAGAGTGGAGCAAGGAGTTAAAATTTAGATGTTCACTGAATCCTAATAATAGCTAGCTAGGGAAGCCTCGAATGTAGATACCTGGAAAGCTACATGATAAGTCTGTGGCCCAGGTTTCATGTGCAAGATATTGGCCCCTGAGCAGATGCATCCAAACATTTGAGTCAACAATTATTGAATTTTCTGATAAAATCCGAGTGACTCCAATCTAACAACTATCAAATTTAATTAAACTAAAACCATTAGAAGTTTTTTATTATGTGACAACAACATTGAATTGTTACAACAACATTAGTCCTAACCGTACAAAGGAATTCATGTCACTGTAGGGGAAACTTAGAGGTTTAAAGGCTTACTGCACACGCTCAGTGCAATCGCGTCACCTGCAATAGTAGTGTATTAAATTCTTAATTTAGTTTTTCTTTTTTTTTTGTTTTGTTCGGGACGAGCAAAAGATAAGTGTGGAGGTGTGATTTGTATACAATTCTACATTATTCATTGCATATTTTCGCCCGATTTATAATAAAATACTTTTTCTTAACTGTGTTTTATCTCTATTGCAGATAATCAAGAGTTTAGGGGCATAAGAGTCTAATTAAACCCAATTTTGGGTAATTAATCCACATTTCTTGGAGACCAAGCAAGAGCTTCTAGAAGATACATTGGATTCCGAATTGAGAGCTATATCTGAAGAAATACAGATCCAAATATCCAAAACAGAGCATATACAGAAGCTCCTAGAAGCGAGAAGCATCTACGGCCAAAAGATCAGGGTCATTGTCCCTAATCAAGCCGCGCAAACGCGGCTATTTTCGCGGATGAAAGGCAAAATCAGAGCCCATGGCCCTGATTCTTACGACGTCGCTTCGTCTCGTCATCCAGAACCTTCATTTGCCTATAAATAGTGCACTAGAGGCCAGTGACTCAGGAGAAAGCAGTAGGCTAGGGTTTCTCTCATTTAGTGTAGCTTAGTGTAGATTTTGTTCTTCTTCTTTTATATTTTTTTCTTTTCTTTTTAGATCATGTATTATGGCAGAGATTAATTCAGGGGGGCGAGAGAGAGAGAGAGAGAGAGAGAGAGAGAGAGTTGATGTAATAGAGAATTACAATATATGAAAACTTCCTCCTTTCCTTCCATGAATTCTTCTCTAACCTCTAACAAGATTAGCTAACTTTTCTCTCATGACAATCTAACTACTAACCACTAATTATCTAACCACTTACTTGATAATCTGCATGAATCTAATAGCCTCTATAAGGTCTTACTCTTGTAAGAGCCATTGATGGCTCATGTTGATGGGTTCTAACATTTAACTTTTTAATTTGCATCTATCTCTCTTATTTCATGCTTGCCTCTAACAGATTTTGATGATCTAATATTTGCATTAGCTTGCTTTTGATGCGAGTTTGATGTGGAGAACACTCTTATGTGCCATACTTTGAAACGTCTCTTGAATCGAAGGATAAGTGATGGCAAAGGATCCATGTGAGGTAAATATCACTAAGAGGTTAGCATGATTAGTGGAGTACTTTGTAGCTAGTAACCATGAGTTTTTTTCCCATTTTATTTTATTTCAAAACCAATTTCAAAATCCATTTATCATTTTCTTATCGATGTTTTCATCGCCCACTTCATTCACCACTTAGTTTTTCATTTCTCCACCACAAGTTTTCTCCCTTTTCTGTTTTGTTTTTTATCACAATTTTCAAATCACTTCATCAGGATTTTTACCTTTGCTTTCTACTCTTTCTTGTTTTTACTTTGCTTCTATTTCTTTCACTTTGTCGTTTTCATCGCCTTCTCCTCCTATTACTTCTAGTTTTCTTTTCGTTTTCTTTTCTCTTTCTTAAATAAAGAAGAATTTGTTAACAACCAACGTGAACATGAACTGTTAATGCTTCTATTACCTTCCGTCCATGTGGATTTGAGCCGTATAGCCTATATGTTATAATGGAAGTATTGAGAAAGTCAAAGCACCATTACACTTTCACTGATTTACAAATACACACATTTTCGTGCATGGTTCCCCTACGATAACCTAGAACAGCAAACCCTTGTAGTTAAACCTTCTCACATGAATCTCTCTTTTTGATGAAGTATACATTTTAGGAATTGCTAATTCACTGAATACATTGAAGCCAACCCCAAGGTTTATTTATAAATCATAAAACTCTCTTAATCTTATACAAACTTCATCAATACGAACAATCACCATCTCAGAGAAAAAAACTCGAATTCAACTCATTAACTGGAAACAGATACATAAAAAAGAAACAGTCAGACCCTATGCTAGTCGACTAGGCCCTAATATAAGTCGACTTATAGCATGTATTAGTCGACTATACCCAATTACTAGTCAAATATTCTGACAAAATCTAAGAACCTAACTCTTTATTGGCTACCTCAAGTCGATTATACCAATATATAAGTCAATTAAACCAAGTATGAGTCGACTAACACTCTGCACAGCTTATTGTGCACGCCCGTTCTTTAATCTTAAAAGTTTCATCTACCTCTACAAAATATTCTAATCATAATCCTAACATCTATCCCTACATTGAATATTTGAAGACCGGTTAGAAATACTCTGGTGTTTCTTATTATTTTTTCCGCTCCGAAATCTAACCAAGAAAAATATATTTCCAAGACTGAAAATTTAAGAGTAATATAGCAATATCCATGATTTAAAGGGTTAAACTTAAAAGTCAAAATTTGAAATCTCACCCATGAATTCAAAAGATTTTTCTCCGGAGACCTCTCCGTACCAAAACACCCCCGTCGGTGGCCAAACGTTTTGTCTGCTCTCACCTCATCTCACGTGTAATCTATGTCGTGTAAACTTGAAAACAAAACCAGTTTAATTAACCTGCTCCCACGCAAAATTTCAACATCTTCTGAACAAAATGAAACCAATTTTCCATAGAACAAGTTTCCGAGCTATTCTGCGGGCACACAGTATCGTTGATCGGTGGCCCATCTCGTGTCAAGAGGACGCCATGCATCATGGCTTTTGTCTCCATTTTCAAATCTCTGATGCTTCCAATTTCTTCTTTTTGGAGTTTTGTGCAATAAAATACAAAACAAGGGAAAAAAACAATATTGAGATGTTGAAATGTGTCGGGTACAATGAGTGAGCTACATAAACAATTTTCATGCAGGGCTCTGAATAATACTTTATTTGTGGGAAATTTTTTTGAACATCCATTGACCTTCACCTATCCATTTTATTACGTGAAAAGTGTCATACTTCTTATTAATAAAACATTTTTTTGATAGTTAATCTTTTTATTGGCTAATGCATTCAAGTTTTTTATGCAAAGTATCCTAATTTAGTTAGAAGATTTTGTGTCAGTAAAGAAGAGTAATTTGGTGTGTAAGAGGGGACGTTTTGAAAAATTCAGACTTTAGAGCTTCCTTGAACTCTAATCACTTCACGAGCTGCTTGGATTCAAGGGTGGAAGTAAGGAAGTGAAGAAGTGAAGAAGTGATAATAGTTTCCTTTAGAATTTGAGAATTAATAAGTAAGTTTTTCGGTGTTTGGATGTTGTTGGGAAGTGTGTTTGAAAAATGTTATATCGTTTCCAGTGTTTGGATGGTAATGTGAAAGTGGAAGTGAAAAAGTTGACCGCAAAATATTATTAAAATAAAAATTAATTAAGAAAAATAAAAAATGGGCTTTAATTAGAATGCAAGTGAGATTTACATGATCAAAAAATTAACTGTTTTGTGCTACAACTTATTAAAATGAGATTTACATAACCACAAAATTAGCTGTAACACTCTGGAAGTGAGGAAATTGTTGTGTAAAAGAGAATAGAGAGAAGGAAAAGGGGTTTTCTTATTTTCCTTTTTCGGTGTTTGGATAGAGAGGGAAGTGAGCAATTATACTTCCCCATTTCCTTACTTCCGCTCACTTTCTTGCAACCAAACACCCCCTCTTGAAGGGGCGGAAGTGAGGAAGTGAAAAGTAATTTTTTTTCTTTTTGAAAAATGAGAATTTGTATGTATTTCTTTTCGGTGTTTGGTTGCTAGTTGAAAAGTGGAAGCGGAAAAGTATATTGTGTTTTCTGGTGTTTGATTAGTAATGTGAAAGTGGAAGTAAAATGGTTGCCCAAAAAATTGATTGTAAAATAATATTAAAATAAAAAATAATTATGAAAAAAATTTGAACTGTAATTAAAATGCAAGTAAGATTTACATGATCACAAAATTAACTGTTTTGAATTATAACTTATTACAAATAAAATTTACATGACCACAAAATTAACTTTAACGTCCTAGAAGTGATGGAATGATTGTGTAAAAAGGAAAAAGGAAAAGGAAAAGAGGTTTTTTCTATTTTTCTTTACCGCTGTTCGGACGTACAGCGAAAGTGAAAAATAACACCTCCCACTTCTCCACTTCAAGAATCCAAACAAAGGGGCTATCTGCACGTAAAATAGTTAAGGAAATATGAAGAGTTTCCTTTGAGAACCAACTCCATTGGTCCATGTTGATTGTTGTTCAGAGAGTCATCTCGTTAACATCATGAAGGAGAAGACCATAAATGAAAGAGTCTTCTTTTGATTGGATATTATCTAATTATCCAATTGCTACGATAAACAAGAGCTCCAATAGTTATCATTTTAATAGTTTAACTTGCAATTATCATCTTTAGACTAGTTGCATTATCTCTATTTACATGGATACAAAACAAATTTGAAAGACTAAATTATAAATGGTTGAATCATCATTAAATAAATGTCAATCACATGACACGAGCACATTTAGTTTGTTGCAGCCTAAATTTTAAACAGAACACTAACTAGACATTGGTTTGCAGGCCCTAGTTCTTTGTTCGCTAATATTCCTTTCATCTCTCTTAGCAAATTTCATAACTCTATCTTAAATCTGAGGCTTTCTGGTAACTCAAGTGACATTAGGAAAAGTTCATGCAAAAAGAAAAAAGTACACGGGTTTATCTGCAATTCACCAAATAAATTATCCAAATTGCTAAAATGGACATTTCGCTATTTTATATTTTTTATGCTCACCGCCCTTTTTCTCACTGTCCCTCACTGAGGACGGTGAGCCATCCATCTGGCTGGGCCCCACGGGTGATCAAAAATCACTACTTCGCTGTACCCCACTATATCGACTCATAATTAGGGAAAAAAAACTCAGGTTCATAATTTTGTTCGTTTCAATTACTTTTTTTTTTAAGTAAGGATGTGCGTCACATGTCAAGCCCTGAAGCGTTCATCAGTGGTGAAAGACGAAAATATCCTTAAATAATCGCTTAAAAAAATGGAAAGCTTTGAAAATTCCTTATTTTTTAGAATTGCGACTATGATCATAATCCTCACAAAATGATCACAGTATATAGGACTGCGATTATAATTACAATCCTCACAAATTACCCTATTTTTTAGGACTGTGTCTATGATCACAATTCTCACAAAATAATCTTAACTTTATTTCTGAAGATTGCAATAATGGTTGCAATCCTCATAAAATGCACTATTTGTGAGAACTACGATCATGATCGCAGTCCTCACAAAAATGGCATATTTCTAAGTCTTTATAGAATTGCGACTATGATTGTAATCCTCTTTATTTTATTTATTAGGACTGTGATCATGATCGCAGTATTCACAAAACTATCCTATATTTGAGTCTTTATCTAATCCTAAAAGAGGATTGTGAACATGATCACAATCACAAATGCCCAATTTTTTAGTTTTTGTGAGGACTGCGACCATAGTCGCAGTCTTTACAAAACGGCTTATTTTTGAGTTTTTGTGAGGAATGCGACATGATCGCGGTCCTCATAAAATGCGTTATTTCTGAGTCAGTCCTCACAGAGAACTATGATTATAAGTCGCAATCCTCATATCAGCATCATCATCATCATCATCACACACCCTGTCCACTGATATCAAATGATCCCTAATCATTTCAGATCTAAACACAAAAAAAAAACTCATTGCGAGTACGAACAAAACGAGATCTATAAAAAAAAGTCGATCCCTAAAAAAATTTCTAAGGGCTTCGCCCCCGACACCAAAAGGGGCTCCTCGCCCCCTTTCTAACCCCATGGCGACTTGACTGCGCAGATCGATCATCGAATTACTTTACGCCAGGGTCAAAATTGAGACAGAGTAATGTCAAGCATAATGGAGAAGAATGAAATAAGAAATGAAAATATATAGGCAAATGGTGATTAAAAGTAATCATACTAACCTGAATTAGATTATGACGTATCAAATTATAATGCTGATTATTTTTCCTAATTATGACGCCGAGCACGTGGCTCTGTAGTGAAATATTCTTCGCAAAAAACCATACAGAATAAATTAAATGTGTGAGCGAGACCTTACGTCCATCTCTGGTTGACTAATCATCTGACCTTCTCTGTTAAAAAGAGACACAAAAAAAGTAAAAAAGTGTAAAACAAAGGCGCTGCTCTGCAGTCTGCGGCGCTGCTCTTCCTCGTAATTTGTTCCCCATTTTTTTTTTCTTTTTTGCGACAAAATTTGTTCACAGAGCGTGCAGACCACCAAAAGTCGATCACTTGCCCTGCAAGCGAAAAAATCGAACCCTTTCCCCGCGAAAATCGCCATTTTCTTTGCGCGCAGAGACGAGGAGGAGGAGAGCTCTCTATCGCCCCCTTCATCCAACCTGCTGCCTTTCTAATTCTCGGAAGAGGAGGGGCTTGTTTGTAAAATGAGCCTCGCCGTCGCCGAGAGGCGGCCGCAGCAGCGAAATGCCGGCGGCTGTGTCGGTATCTTCTTCCAGCTCTTCTCAAAGAAGAATCTCTTCTCCTCTAAGAAGCTCCTCCCTCCTCCTCCAGGTAAAAAGAATGACAAAACCCCCTTCGTTTCTAATTTCTTTTTCGAAAAAACCCTCACCCCTTGTCATCATTTTCACTCCAAACCCTTTTCAGCGAAGAAGTTCGGCGCCGACAACAAGATGCCCGTGGCCAAGCTCTTGCTGGTAAGTCCTTGTTCTCACAATTAATTTTTTCGCATTCAAATGAAATGGGTCAGATTTCGTTCTCACGATTGTTTGTTCAAACCCATTTTTGTCAGATTGCCGATGAGAACAGAGGAGGATTCCCCAAGCTGGAGCCTGAGCGTGGCCCGGATCTTGAAAACAGAATGCAGGCCCCTGGGTTAGTTGCCAGGCTAATGGGTCTTGAATCCATGCCTGTTATTCACAGTGAGAAGCTGAGAAAGCCCTTGGATTCTAAGGTTTGTAGTGATGCTAGTTTTAAACATTCTCGGCTTGAACAAGGGCTGTGTGTAGATGTCGGCGGCGATGGGAAGGCTGAGCTGAGGCTGCAGAAACCACAGAAGACTGGAAGAGGGTTTTTAGAGCGGCGTCCGGTTGAGGCTTTTCAAAAGGGTTTGATTTATGGGTCGAGGAAGAAGCAGTATATGAAGCTCGAGACGCCAGTGAAGAGCCCACGCTTGCTTTCGAGAAGTAGCACGTCTCGGTTAGTTCAGGTGGCTAATAAGATTTTGGAACCCGGATTACAGTCGAGGAGCCGGGCTAAGTGTGCTATTACTTATTTAGGTTCTTTGGAAGATGATAGAGAGGGTGATAGAGAACGGTCGAGTGATTCGGTTGCATGGTCTTGCAAGAGCTATGGGAGATCAGTAGGAGTGAAGGAGAGTTTGGCTGCTGAGTGTTGGTTGTCTGCTTCGGATTTGAGTACTGGTGCTGAAGAAAGAAAGAAGATAAAATCACTGGTTATTCCTTGCGGGCAGAGGACAAATGATTCAGTAGCCTTCCAGTCTAAGCTCAAGGCCAAAGAGGTATACAAGATGAAAGCACCTGTTGTGCAAGGTAGGCGGACTAAAAGTGGATCTCTAGTGATTCATGCTAAGCTCAATGTGGAGGGTGGAGCTCATGATCTAATGGAAAGGAAGAAACATTCAGCAAGTATTGGAGATCCTTGTGGAAAATCTGGTATCAGGAAGAGCAACTTGATGCAGACTCAGTTGTTGCCAGTCAGAGATAAAATGGTTACAGGGAACAAGTTGTGTAGTGTGAAAAAAATTGAGAAGAACCTGGATGAGTTGAACAGGGGCAAAAATTTTGTAACCTTGAACAAGAATCTCAACAATCATGCTCGTTCAAGGTCTCCTACAAAGGTATCAGGCAGCTGTAGAGGTGAGTTGGAGAGGGATGGTTGGGAAAAGAACTTGGCCCGGAAAAGAAGTCCGACAAGTAGGAACGCGGAAGTATTCAATTCTATCTTTGTCAAGGAAAGAAGTGTCAGTAGTAATATGACAAGTAGAAAGGGGACAGAACTTATTAATAACCAGTCCATCAGTCGAAGTTGCGTAAGAGGTAACTTGCCAAAGATGGATTGTGATGGTTGCACTGAGAGTAGTAATGGTATAGTTTCTTTCACATTTAGTTCACCAATGAGGTGTGCTTCTGGGTCTACAACTCATGAAGAGAAGGCTCGAGGGAGGAGGGGCCTAGGCGACCTTAAGCGTGATGCTTGCTTCGCGAAGATGTTGATGCCAAATGTGAAGGTTGGAAGCTTGTCTTCTCAGACGGAAATGGCTTTGAGAGGAGATGAATTAAGCAGTCTACTAGAAGAGAAAATCAAGGAATTATCTTCTTTGGATGGGGATGAACTAGCACCAGGCGATGAACTGCAAGGAAGATCCACTGTTTCCATTCTTGAAGAGCTGATTTCAGCCCTTACAATGGGAACTCCTGAATTGCATCAGAATGGTGACAGCTGCTCTGATGTGTCCATCAGAACAGAGGTTAATGCATCTCATAATCAGTTGAGTAATACGGATGAAGAGTTTCAGGTTAGTTGTTTCCTGTGTTGGTTTTAAGTGTTTGGTGGCAATTCATAAACCTAGATTTTTTTTTTTTTTTTTTTGTCTTCTGCTTATAGTCTTATAATTTCCTCAAATTGACTTTAAAACACCTCTGGCTCTTTGAACAATCTAGTGCAGACATTATATTATTAAATCAGCATATTCTACCATGGGCAGCGTTCGAAACTTTGAGTGAGAAGCTATTTGTTCTTTTATGTATTAGATCTTTTGGTATGTGCAACAACGATGTAAAATCTTTATGAATATGTTTAGAAGAGCTTTTCAAAATGGATAATAATAAATGAATACTAATTTTTTAGATGTTTATTCCTCAAAATGCAATGTTAGAAGGATGTTTTTCTTGTATGCAATGATAATTAGAAAAGCACATTATATTTTTTATTAGTTTAATTGTATAGGTCTTATTCAAAATGGAACTTACGAAAATGCTATAAATAATATAAATTTAATGCAACCATGAACCCTTAAGTAAACCATTTGACTTGCTCACACTTTCCTATAGGCAATGCCTTTGAACAATTTTGATATTTAATAATTTATAGAATTTTCATTTTCTTTTCAAGATTAAGAACATGAGATAAAAGTGAGTGCAAACCCCTCCAAAGGCTTTGTATTATAATAGTGGAGATGTGACCTTTATATGAAGTTTGTAACATATAGTGCTCATCTAATCAACTTGTTTTGTAGGTACATCTATTTTTGTGAAGTTTATAACATATAATAGTTTTTTGAGGAATCTAAAATCTTATGACATTAGCATATTGTAGCAAGCAGGCTTTCAAATTTTGAATTAGCAGCTATTGTTCTTTTATACTTATTATATGGCCTCTATGTGAAGTTTATAGCATACAGCGGAAATCTGGTTTAATGTACATATATTTGCATCTTAGGTTTTCTTTGCTAGTTTATTTGCATGTTAATTAGAATTTAGAAGTCAAATCCTTTAGGGCCCCGTTTGGTAACAAGTACCCAGAGTTGGGGGTTATTCTTGCTAATTCTGACCAAATGGTCTAAAAAGGGCATGAATTTTGGAGTTATCTTGAAACCATGCAGAACCATCTTGAAATTCTAACTTACCACTTCTCAAAACCATCCAAAAGCATCTAAATCTAGAGCTGCTAATTTCACCAAAACCTTGGAATTAGCCTCTCTCTCTCTCTCTCTCAAATCCCTGTTTTTGATTATCTTTACTATTATAACCACAACCCCTTTGATTGAAATTGTAATTTGATAGTGATACTCACGTTCGTGTCACGTCCGAACAAAATAAATCCATCCATTTAGAAACTTTTCACATATTCTGAAATCTAGTCATACATTTATATCCCCAACTCCAAAGAAAATTATAAAATAAAAAAATAGCATTTATTAGATAAAGAAATGAAGTTAGTTATCTCTCTCATCATGATTACATATCTAAAAATCTCTCTCTCTCTCTCTCTCTCATATCTATGTAAAAAAAAGTAAAATAAAAGAGGTTACAATGCCCCAAAGTCTATTATAATATTAATTCTATCTCAAAAGAGTTTGAAATAATAAGCAAAGAACTAACATTTATTAGGGATCCCTATTTTAAAAAAGAATTTTGAAATTAAAAAATAACATTTATTAGAGAGAACATGATATTTGGCTCAAAAAAGAAGATGAATGATTTCTTTCTTTCCTATTGAATATTAGAATTCTCTAGAATTAGAGCAAAAATCTTATAAGTAAAAGGTACACAAAAAAAACTCTTAAATTTTAGTTTACACCCAATTCTATTATTACTGTACATGCGTAGCTTGTGCCCAAAATCTATCTCTATCCAAACAACAATCGAAACCTAATTCCTACCTCTTGTTATTATTCATCTCCAAAAACTCATAACTTCCTAACTTTTGTTGCCAAGTGCAGCCAAAGTGTCCTATCATATCCTTCATGCCATTTTCTCATAGAAAGCACTATAATACATGAATCCTTGACGAGGTTGGAAATGTAAATAGTGTGGGCAGTCAATCACATTGTAATCATCAACTGAAACATTGCTATATTTAGTTTCAACTATTAATTTCCTCACACATGTCAATACTTTTTTTGCTCTAATCATGCTAATTCATGACAACTCATCCTTTTAGTTTTGGATGCCAAGTTACACATCTCAAAGCAATTTGTGTTTTCTTGAGCATTCCACACATCATTACAATTTATGTAGAAATGTATTTGCTTTTCTATATACCTATGACATTGGCATCAACCAACAAGAAAATGTAGAGGCAAGTTGCCAAATGCTATTTGTCACCAGGCTTATTACAAGGAAAGCTTCATGTTAACATTTAGTCGCTCGTTTTCTTTTAGCCCAGTGAATTAGTTTTACATTGCGGACTTGATTTCTCCCATATATGAAAGAGTAGAACTTTACTATACAAGTGACACTGATCTCACTCCTTAGCTGCCCTAACAATTGAATAGTAGAGATATAGCCATTTTTTTCTCCAGGGTTTGGCAGTTATGTTTACTCAGGTCTGGACAAAAACCCAAAATATCAGGTCATCGAAAAAAAAGAGTTTTTCATCTCGTGGGACAAAATATTAAATCTAATAAAAACTGCTGTTTAGAAAAGGTAAACAAAATGATGAGTTGAAAACTTAATATGCTACGTGTACAGCATATTTTGGTACTTACTGGCTCTCGTCACTATTTAAGTACAATGTCAATGAATATAAAAAACATGTTCATGGTGACTAAAAATAACCAGGTAATGTACATGCTTAACACATGATACTGCAGCAGTTTTGATATATCAGTTATGAATATGTAATATGTTACTAGGCAGAGTATTGAGTCATCATCAGTTTTATGTCAATTATGAATACCAAAGTCTTCTGTGGTGACAACTTTTTTCCTTTCTGAATCAACAATTGACTTCTGAAAGTGCTGTTATGACCTATTGGGCTGTGCTCTTCAAATCGAGTTAGATGGCAGCTTTTAAGCTACTCTACCTGCATTTTTGACGGTATAGAGGGAAAAAACGTCTTTTGTCTTGTTAATATATCCACATAAGGAATTGATGAAAATTTAAATTACTGCTCAATCCGTGGGAAGTAATTCTTTTAAGAATCAAGGGAGCAGAATTTTGATATATATTGGATAACTGGAACACGTATTGGAGATTTTGGGCTCTAGGTAGTGTGTGTTAGAATTATTTTGTTTCAAGTCTCAAGTCAATTGAATATTTGCACCCGTCGACTTTAACCTATGTTGTTTGACCTAATAAAGAATTAATCAAGTCTAATGGTTTGTGTTTAGATATGTTTCAATTACACTTAGCCATGAGTGTATTTAAGTTAAGATGTGAGACTCTCTTATACGTGTGAAACTCGTGTTATTAATCAAGGATCTAGATATATGATGAGTTGAACTAGGATTTCTTGATGCTATATATATCATGGGTAGGATTCCTTCTTTATTATCATGACCTTGTTGGAATCCCCACGGTAGAGGACAACAACACACCAAAAAATAGTCACCAATTGCACAAACAGAATAAAACAAATAAAGGGAAGAAAGCGAGAACACGAATTTATGAGGTTCGGCAATTGCCTAAATCTTCGGGGTAGAAGGGAAGAGAGATCTTATTAAATCAATCAAGTACAAGATACAAATATTAGGAACAATACCCCTCTATATATAGCCAAAAATTCACAAAGAAAAGAAAACAAAAAACACTTAAGTCAGATCAGAAACGAAATCAGAATTTGACTCTGAATCACAGTTGTCTCGCCCGTATTAGTCGACTTTTGAAAATCATAAGTCGACTAGTCTGAGTCAGAAAACTCAACTCTCTGTGTGATCTGCAGTCGACCTATAGTAAGTATAAATCGACTAATCTGCATCCCAACTGTGCAATTCAACTTTGATACGACCGCCATGCTCTCGTATTCAATACCATTGACTGCATCTCTCTTTGGCTAAACTCCAATAGAGTTTAAAAACTCTATTAACAAGATTTTACACTCTTCTCCTCACAATTCTCTATCTTGATGAAGATTTCTCAAATCTGAGCAGAACAAATATAGCACCATGTTGACTCAACGGGTTATACCAGTGTGGTTGCCTACGTACTCCCTGCCCATGAGATGAAGCCGTCCGTAGTTCATCCAAACGAGCTCTATCGAGTTCAAGCAATTGGAAGGATATGGAGTAACTCCTTACAATATGCAAACTTCATTACCAGAACAACCCTGGTAAGCATATCGGCGGGATTCTCTTTTATGTGAATCTTTTATAACTCGATGTCACCCTCATCAAAAATATTTCCGCCTGAAGTGAAACCTGACGTCGATTTGATTCGTCCTTGCATGATACACCTGGTTCTTTGTCAAGTTGATAGCACTCATGCTATCACAGTTGATTTTCAATAGATCCTGATCAATTTTCAAGCAGAGTTCGAAGACTCGGCCGAGTCGGATATGACTCGGCGCGGTTTGAGGCGACTCGGAGGCCTGAGTCACCGACCAGGTTTGACTCGGAGTCGAGTCGGCCGAGTCTTCCATGACTCTGCCGAGTCATCCGAGTCAACTCCGAGTCGAACCTGATCTGAGCTCGACTCGATTCGCCCGTGACACCCTGTTCGCCCGTGATGGCCACCTATAAAGCGAAAAAATTAGAAAAAAGAGAAACTTAACTCTCCGATCGCCAGATATCCTGTCGCCTCAGTTCGCCGGTGCTCTGCCTACCTCCTTAGCTCGCCGATGCTCCGTCGATCCTCCAGGTACTCCTCTCTTTCCCTTTCCGTCTCCGATCACTTCCTCTTTCCCTCTGTCATCTCTCACCCCTCAGTCTCTCGGTCTCTCTCGCTCTCTCCCTATGTACTCCCTTTCTCCCTCTTTTCGATTACTCACTCCCCCTCTGACCTCTCTCCTTCTCAGTCTTTCTGTCCTCTCTCTCCCCCTCTGACCTCTCTCCCTCAGTCTCTCTGTCCATCTCTCTCTCCCTTTCTCTCTGTCTCTCTCTCCCTCTCCATTTTTCTCCCTCGTCTCTCTCTCTCTCCTCCCCCTCTGTCCCTCTCCCAGCTCTTTCTGTCTCTATCTCTCCCCCTTCGTCTGCTCTTTCTCCCTCAGTCTCTCTGACCTCTCTCCCCCTATGTTCTCTCTCTCAGCTATCTCTGTCCCTCTCTCTCTGTCTCTCTCTCCCCCTCTATTCCTCTTCCCCCTCAGTTCTCTCTATTTAATTTAGTTTAATTTAGTATAAATTAGTTTAGTTTAACTTAATTTAGTTTAATTTAATATAATATTATGATTTTATTTAAGTTACGTAATGTAATAATTTTATTGAAGTTAGGTAATTAATTTAATTTTGTTTAATTTAATATTAGTTTAATTTAATTTAATTTAGTTATTTTAGTTTTTAATTTAACAGATAATTTTTTAAATTTCTGTATGGCTCCAATGCAACGCGATATTGGATGTGAACATGATACCTCTGTTGGTGGAAGTAGAAAATTATGAAATGTAACTATTGTGGGAAATAAGTTCATGGTGGTATCACTAAATTGAAGTAACATATAACACATGTACCCGGTCAGGTGGAAGGATGCTTGTGAGCACAAAAAAGAAGTATCTCAAATAATGAGACAACAACTTTCTGATGGTAGTAAAGAAAGAGCAGCCATAAAATTCAAGAAAGAGTGACTTATGAAATCTTTAAGTGAGAGATTTTTATGATGTGATCATGAAGATTCTGAAAATAAAATTGTAGAAGTTGGTTATTTGAAAGGAGTTGAAAGAAGACAATTAAAACAAACTATGAAAGAAAGTCGTGAAATGACTTTAGAGATCAACAGAAGGTCATGCAAGAGATATTAGTGACAGTAGTTCGCAGCCTTCAGGATCAGGGATCAACCATGAATTGCATCAATATTTTACCACTAGTGAAGTTGAAATTCCAGCTCGTGGTATTGATCCTTACATCCTAACAAAACAAAAATCAATCAAAAACATATTTTTAATTGAGAATATTAAAAAAGTTAAAAAATTCATGGCAAAATTCTACCATTATAATGCAATACCATTCATCGTAACTGATAGTGGTCCTTACTATTAAGCTATGATTAATACAGTTGCGGATGCAGGCCCAAGTGTAAAAGACCCTACAGGGTACCAGATTGGTAATCTTTATTTAGAGGAGGAAATGAAAGAAACTGAAGTATATATTGCTTCAATAAAAGTAAAATGGCCGTAGTATGGTTGCACGATCATGTGTAATGGTTGGAGTTTTCAGAATAGAAAGCCTATTATTAATTTCATAATTTATTATGATAGAAGTATGATCTACCATACTTCTATTGATACTACTCGAATACTGCTGATTATATATTCTCTTTAATGAATAAACTTATTGATGAAGTTGGTAAAGAAAATATCGTGCAGGTTGTAACAGACAATAAGATAAGTTTTAACGTAGCTGGTCACTTGTTGATAGAGAAGAAAAAATATTTGTTTTGGTCTTCCTGTGCAGCACATTGCATTGATTTAATGCTTGAAGATATTGGCTCGGTGAAATCTGTCAAGGAGACATTAGATGATGCTAAGATAATCACATCATTCATTTACAATAGCCTCAAAGTGGTGAATTTAATGAAGCTATTTATCAGAAATAGAGACTTGTTAAGACCAGGTATAACATGGTCTGTCACCGAGTTTATTTCTATTGAAAGTCTTATTCACTTGAAAAAGATTTGAAAAGAATGTGTACAATAACTGAATGACGTAATTTCAATAAGAAAAATGTAAAAGAAGTGTGAGAGATAAGATTTCTAATCTCATTCTAACTGACTGATTTTGGAAGAAGCCAAGAGAGGTTCAAAATGTTATGAATTCTCTTGTTAGAGTCTTGAAGATAGTGGACCAGGAAAAGAAACCTACGGTATCTATTATCTATAAAGTTATGGATAAAGCAAAATTAGCTATAAAAGCATCAAATAAGAATTGAAAGAAGTACTGAGATATTATTGATAAAAGATGGGAGAGACAATTGCATAGACACTTGCATACTGCTCGTAATTTATTTGTCTAGAAATCATATTTGTTGACTAGAAATTGAAACTGTCATATCATAACAATTATGTGCTTATATTATTGTAGCATATTTTTTAAATCCAGCACTATAATATTCAAAAAAAATTTCTACACATTCAGAAGTGAGAAATGGATTAAAAAAGGTCATTAAAAGATTGAAGTCGGATTTGAATAAACAATCGAGAGCTATTAATGAGGTAATAATAATTTATTTATTTCATCGATATAATGTTATGCAAATATTAATACTTATGATGCAGATTCTCACAGATAAAATTATTTATGGATGGAGTTAGAGAATTTGAAAGCTCACTGACTAGAAGAGTAGTGCAACAATCTCTTCTAACTGACTGGTTGATTAACTATGACGAAAAAGCTTCCAATCTGCAGAAAATTGTCATCAAAATTTTAAGCCAAACATGTTCTTCATCAGATTGTGAAAGAAATTAGAGCACGTGATCGCTGATTCATACAAAATTGCACAACCGATTGGTAATGAAAAAATTATATAAACTAGTATTTGTACATTACAATATGCGGTTGCAAGTAAGAAACTTGACATGCAAAAGTGACACTGATGATTATTACAACCCAATTAATCTGAACAATATTTTCAATAATGATATATTGGATGAGTGAATTCGGGAAGGAGAACAACCGATATTACCATCATATGATTTAAGTTGGTTGGATGAAGGTATTCGTCGTAGTGATGAAAGTGGCGGTGATGACGACAATGATGGTGATGACGGTGATGGCGGTGACGGTGGTGGTGATGATAATGGCGATTATGGCGGTGATGGCGGTAATGATGAAAAAACTCATGGTGTTGGTGAAGCTAATGAGATGGTGTTATGACATGGGATTCAGAATATTATGTCACACAAGATACAGACATGGAGGATGAGTGAGAATTTCGCAACAGCGTAGGCATTTGGATCGGTTGGTTGATTTAAGTTCTAATGATGATTATTCGAGTGGACATGATAACTACTCACATGGTTATCATATTCTTGAAGGCCATTTACAGGGTCTGAGTTTGATATATGGCCAACATTCTAGCACTGATTATTATAACACTAGTGAATATTCTTTTTAGTTTTACTGTTACTCTTGATAATGAAATGATTAATCTATTTTTTAAATTTAAAGCTGTTGGTATTGGAATCTTGATTGATGACTTATTTAAATTGAATCATCATGCTTCATAATCTGAATCTTTATATGTGAAAATCTATATAATAAGTGAACATTAATTAAAAACTCATATAGTTTATGACAGACATTTAAGACACATCTCAAAAGAGAGAATCCAAAGGCTTATGCCTAATAAAGCTATAAGTCCTTTAGATTTCTTAGACCTTAGAGTATGTACAGATTGTATAAAGGGTAAACAAACAAACATTAGAAAGTTTGGCGCTAAACGGAGTTCATGCATCTTGGATTAGGTGAATGTAGACATTTATGGCTCATTCCTTACAGCTTTTGGAATGGTCACATGTATTTCATCACTTTTACGAATGATTACTCCCGTTATGGGTGCCTATACTTGATACATAAGAAATTTCAATCACTAAACATGTTTAAAAATGTATAAATCTGAAGTTGAAAATCAACAAAATATAAAGATTAAAGTGTTTGATCTGACTTTGGTGATAAGTACTATGACAGATACAACTGATCAGCAGATATCTAGGACATTTTGTTAATTTTCTAGAAGAGTGTGGTATTGTAGCTCAGTACGCTATGCCAGGATCAACTTATTAAAATGGTGTTGTTGAGAGATGAAACACACACTAAAAGACATGGTTAGGAGTATGATAACTCACACTATCCTACTGGAATCATTATGGAGTGAAGCTTTAAAGATGGGTTGTCTACACCTTACTAAAACAGTAGTTAAAACTCCATATGAGTTTGGACTGAAAAATCTCTCAATATTAGGCATCTTCATATTTGGGGTTTCCAATAGAAGGCTCAACTATATATGTTATATGAGAAGAAGCTAAACTCTAGGACAATTAGTGGTTTCTTTGTTAGGTATTCTGATATATTTATAAGTTTTAAGCTTTACTGTTCCTCCACTAAGAACATAATAAAGACTGATAATGCTAAATCCATTGAGGATATTCACAATAGTGGGAATTAGTTGCATAAGAATTTCACATTTGAGATAGAACAAATTGTTATACCCATGATAACTATTTCAAATGATGAAGTAATTATTCAATATCAGAATGAAAATACAGTTGTACCTCTACATGATACATATATAGTTAATCCTGAAGTAGATCCTATTGATGTGGTAGAGCCTGAAAATTCTTAACCACAAGTGCCTAGGAGATCACTAGGGAGAGAAAATCAGCCATCGTAAATGACTATATAGTTTATCTCCAAGAGCATGAGTTTGACATAGGGTTAGAGGATGAACCCACATCCTTGAATGAGGTCATACTCAGTGTTAACTCCTCTAATTGGTCAAATACTATGAAGAATGAATTAAAATCTATGAAGAACAATCATACTTGGGATCTAGTAGAGTTGCCTAAAGGAAAGAAATTGATTGGTTTTAAATGGGTGTTCAATATCAAGTAGAATTTGAAAGGCAACATCGAAAGATATAAGACACATCTTGTCGTAAAGGGATTCACTGAAAGAGAGGACATTAACTATAAAGAGATTTTCTCCTTAATTTTTATGAGGATTTTTTAGAATTGTCATGACACTAGTGGCTCACTTTGACCTGGAGTTACACCAAATGGATATTAAGACTGCTTTTCTTAATGATGACAATGAGAAAAAAATCTATGTGGTGCAACTGGATAGTTTTGAAGTCAAAAGTTCACAACATCTTGTTTGCAAATTAAAGAAATTCATTTATGATCTAAAGCAAGCATCTCGTCAATTGTATTTGAAATTTGATCAAGTAATATCAGACTTTGATTTGAAGAAAAATATAACTGATCAATACATTTATCACAAATTTAAAGGGAGTAGATTTATATTTCTTGTGTTGTATGTGGATGACATTTTATTAGGAAGTAACGATATAAATCTTCTTCTTGAGATCAAGAATTTTCTCTCAAAGAATTTTGAGATGAAAAATCTTAAAGACACTTTTTGTGATAGGCATCCAGATTCAATGTAACAGGACACGTGGAATATTAGGTTTATCACAAAAGGCCTATCGATAAAGTGCTAGATAAATATGGCATGAAGAATTGCTCCATAGCTGATACACCTGTCACTAGGGGAGATAGGTTAAGTCTACTCTAATATCACAAGAACGATCTTTAAAATAGTAAATAAAAGATATTCTATATGTATTAGCAATAGAAAGCCTGATGTATGTTCAAGTTTGTACCCGTTTAGACATAACATATACCGTTGAAAAACTTGGCAGATAACTATGCAATCCTGGAATTGATCACTGGAAGGCTGCTAAGAAGATAATGTGATATCTACAGAGGACAGAGAAGTAAATGCTTACTTACAGGAGATCTGATCAATTGCAACTGATTGGATACACAGATTCGGATTTTGCTGGATAAATCGACAATAGAAAATTCACTTCAAGTTATGTCTTCCTGCAGACAGGAGGAGCGATTTCTTGGAAAGTGTCAAGCAGACACTTATTGCTTCATCTACTATAGAAGCAGAGTTCGTTGTATGTTATGAAGCTATATGGCTCATGGATTTTGTTTCCGGGCTGGATTTAGTCGAAAGACTATTACAACTATAGAGGGATAATAAAGCTGCAGATCTCTACTGCAAAAGTGACAGGAGCTCAGTAAGATCGAGGCACATCGACATCAAGTTTCTTGTCGTTAAAGATAGAATTTAGAATAACATTGTGTTTGTTGATAGTATTAGTAGTAGTCTTAACATTGCAGATTCACTCACTAAGAGCTGTCATCTAAAGTGTTCTTAGGGTATGTTGCTCATATGTGGATAGCTAATCCTGATGATATCCTGATTTAGTGGGAGTGTATAATTTTATTTTATATAACATACACTATTTCTCAGTGCACTATATTATACATGTATTTTGTGATTCTGATAATTGAATAATAACTACTTCAAGTTTCTTTTGTGAATTTGGAGTTTGTTAGCAGTTGGACTCGTTCGAGTCATAAAGATAGATTCGTTGGAGTCGTAAAGTGGAAACCCGTTAGAAGTGTGCCTTATTTGATCAGGGGATATTTTCATGCCGCACGTCCATATTTGATTTATGTCGTTAAGTATTCTAAAATTTATGATGTGAAAGGTCCTACCTCAGTTATGTGAAGATAACGACCGCCATGTTCGATGGTAGGGCACTTAATGGATCAGATTGTTATGAAACATTATTTATTGGCAGTTAAATTTTGACGTCATAAAGTTATGCATAATCTCTATTTAGTATGACTTACTTGGCTCAAATGAGAGATTGTTAGACTTATTCTGTTTCAAGTCTAAATTCAATTGGGCATAATCAAGTTAATTTGATATTTACTACCGCCCATTTTAACCTATGTTGTTTGACTCAATAAAGAATTGATCAAGCCTAATAGTTTGGGTCTATACATATTTCAATTATACTTAGCCATGAGTGTATTTAAGTTAAGATGTGGGACTCATCTATACGTGTGGAACTCGTGTTATTAATAAAGGGCCTAAAATTATGATGAGTTGAACTAGAATTCCTCGATGTTATATATATATCACGGGTAGGATTTTCTCTACATTATCATGATTTAATCTCTCTCTTGGAGGCCTCTTATCTCCTCTGAGAATCAATAACAAAACTTATTGGTTGGAGAGAAGAATCCTCTTCATCATCTTCAAGTGTTCAAGATCGTGCTGCCTTCGGCGTCACCTTCGTGATGGAATCATGTATGCTTAAAACCCTCATTCCCTTTGATTTTGATAAAGATGCTATTGCATGCGTGGGATTTTGTTTGGAATAATTATTAGATCAAGAGTGTGATTTGTCTATTTAGAAGGTCATCTCACCCTTTGTATTCTTTTCTACTTATGGGCTCCAAATTTTGGGCATCTCAACAGTACTTGAAGATTACTCCCCTTTCTGGTAAAATTGTGTGATACTTTGAAGGAAAAGACCCGAGTCTATTCCAAATTAACAAGTGCCTACTCTTGCTAGCTATTCTTTTAAATCGTGCGGTTTGTTACTTGATTCTTTTTGCATAAAAGGTATTGTGGGGCATACTTCTAGTTATAAAATGCAAGCAAATTTGCGCATTTGTAAAGTATATTGGTTGTAATTTTTGTATTTATTAATCCTATCATTTCTTGCTTCTATTAAACTTTCTTTAATTATGCAAGAATTGCAAAATAGGAAACATGGACAGATGGGAAAGTGCTCAATCGCTGGACTCTAATTTGGGGTATGCAGAAATATGGTAGTATTTTCGTTATAAATACCAATTAGTGCAATAAATCAAGAAAGTAATCATGAACTGTAATACTTTTTAGTCATCATGATGTTTGAGCACAGAAATTATGTGAGGCTTTTCCCCATTGAAGATAAAATTCAGGGATGCTTTGGCAGAAGGATATTTAGAATCTTAAGATGAAGTGTAGACTTACATGTTCCTTTTATCAATTTAACTGTTTCATAAAAAGTTCATAAGACAGATGAACTGTTTAAGTGCTCCGTTATAGCCTTATTTCTCAACAGCGAAGTATTCTTGATTGTACATTTTCCTCCCTTTTATGAATGGTGGATGAAGATTTATATTTGAAACAGTAACTCAACTAGATTTGCTATTTGTTTAGCGTACCAGGTCCAATCGTCCACAAATCAAGTAACCAAAAGGCCTGAGTTGCTGAAGCTAGTGCTGTGTTCAATTTCCTGAGAAACGAGTTACTGTATGCAAGTTAAACTTGCAGTGACAGGTACCAAACAGACCTATTGGAACAAATGAAGTAACTCACAGACACATGACATAAGGATTATAATCAAGCTCGAATCTAGTTTAAGGAAAAAAGAAAGATTGGGAATGATTCATCGCCATTGCTCAATAAAGAGGATAGAGGAATTGTAATATGAATCCTGATACGATCTCCAGTGCTTCAATGCACATCCTCTCCCCTAATATAACAAAGATTTTCCATTGAATTAGGATTAAAATGAATTCGTATGCATTTCTCTTAGTAAAATAAGGGTTCATATATTTGTAGCCTTGTCTGCTTACCAATCAAGTATGGATATGGATGGACACACATTGTTACACATAGGGTATGCAAATTTTGTTGAGAAGGATCCTACATAGCACAAAGGATCCTTGCAGCATCCAAGACAGCAGTCAATTGTGTAACAGAAATCCCTTCTATAGGTTCCTACCTGAAGATTGTCTGGCTAACAGAATTGAATGCAAGTTGTAGTTGTTGGCTGCTTTACGAAGCCGACAGTTAATGTCCTACAGCCTCCAACAAGAAAGTGGAAGGACTTGCTTCTTTCCTTGGGAATTCCTCTCTTGTTGCTTCTGTTATTCTGTCTCCGCATCAATTGCAAATTTGCAATGAATTGATATACAGTGACAAATATGATATGAGATGAATGTTCTGGAGCCTCTTCTTGCTCATAATCGGTAACCAGCCATCTGAAAGTAGAAGACTTGGAGGAAGAAATATAGAGGATTACCTTGCGAAATTATTCTTAAAACAAATGGGGCGCTGTCATATTATTGCATGTTGCCTATTCAGTGTTGTAGTCCTCCAACTCACTTCTTTAAGTTAATGGCAAAGAGAAGCTTTGCAATATTGGCTTTGCCAAAAGCATTGCTCACTGTAATATAAGGGTCCAGCATGTCACCTAGTGCCCACCTTGGTTTTGGCAGACCCAAATCATATATTTCAGCTGCCTAAACTGTATTTTGGCTGTTTTCTTTCAATTCAATGCTTCAATGGCTAATAAAGAGGGTGATGAGAATATAAGAGAAAATTCTGAGGAGCAAAAAGACCGGGGAAAGAAAACAACTTAGAAACAATTCTGTTTTCACCCGTGAATCAAACGTCAGTGCATCATTTAGAACTTTTCTGTGATGCTGTTAATCTTGCGACTTCACTAAACTTTTGATTGTATTTCTTTCTTAATATTGAGGCATTTCTTTCTTAGGTATATATTATACAGTACAGTAAAGCAACCTTTCCAGGAAACTTCTTGACCTCCTGAACAGTAAGGAAGTTACTCTGGCTAACACCTGCTATTTAGAATATTGACTTCCCTAATGGTTCTCTTAATAAGTTCTCTTAATAAGTTACACTCACTAATGGACATCATTTGCAGACAACTCTACCAGTACTAACAGGTTTCCTCATATCATGGAGTCATGGACTATACTGTATTTTGAAATTTATGCAGTAACTGGTTGGTGCCCCCACAATGGGGATTTCATGATTGAATTTAAAATCAGGGATATTCACAGAATTATTGTTTTGGGTAATTTTTGCGCAACCGCTCCTAGAACCAAGGTTTTTCTCTCTGTATGTTTTAAATTGTTGATGACCATATAAGGCTTATGTCCCCAATTTAACTCACCATTCATTTTCCTCCACCCCTCCCTGCACGTGGTCATGCCAAAATAGTGAGAGGGTCGGAAATACCATATCTTTACAGGCCTTTTAGGCCATGTTAATGAACATGTCAACAGTAATAGAGGTAATCAAGCATCAATGGTTCAAATTGTCTTGATTTTGATGTTACAAGGGATGATACCATGTACACCATGTATCTTGTTCATTATAGCTTCTTTTCTATAGAGATAACATCTCAATCGATGAAAACACGAACAGTGCAAACATTTTAGGGTTATGAAAAACTACTAGGGAAGGCATGCATCACTTCTTTCTGAAAGCTTTATCTGGACTTCCTCTTCCTTTGTTTACTTTCGAGCTTAATCTTAATATTCTTGCACTTATATTTTCGTCTCCTATCTTGTAGTAAAGATAGAGGGATCTGGCGATAAAAAAACTAACAAACATTTCTTATTACGAAGACACCAATGGGTTAATTTCCTCTAACAAGTCACTTCATATTCTTCAGGAGAAGATCCAACCTGAAATTGCTGCTGCATATTTGGCTGGTGGCAGTGAACAGCCAAGCCCAGTATCAATTCTTGAAGCATCTTTCTCAAATGACAGCTGCTCACTGGGCAGTTTTAATGGAAGCTCAGGTGTGTGATAGTTTTTCTTCTTGCCAACGTGAGACCATGATATCACCAATATTTTCTCCTTAATTTCTTTTTTACTGCGTGACTATAGTTATCATGATTTCCATTTGCTGATGCAAATTCTTTTTCCTTGTTCCTGTCTTTGGAACTAATTTTATTCCATGTTTCCTTCAAGTTGCACATAATACTTCTTGAGTTAACCTTTGAGGATTGGTCAATTTCTCACCCAAGTTTATGGGAATACACTATAGTTTTCAGGGAAAACTTACAAAGAAAGAAAACAAGAGGAATTTGACTCTTTGTTGATGCGAAAACTTATTCTAGATATCAGGAAAACAAGAATTACAACACGGAACTTATGTCCTAGAGATTCTCTGCCTATAATTAAGCTGAAATATTAAGGTTTTCTTTTGCTATTGTCTACTTCTATTTGCATGTGTTTGACAATCTTATTACTTACTTTTGGTTTCAGGAAGCAAACCGCAGCATGGGTTGCCGGAAATGTGTCATAATTCACAATCAGTAGATATGGACTCCGATCTTTTAGATTCAGCAACTTCCTTGAGCATTACTCAGTCACGTTTCAAAACTATGAGCATGTGCGAAGTTGGAGATGTAGAAACTGGATTGGGCACTCATGTTGAAGCCATGTCAGTTGCTGAACTGCTCTTTGAGAACATTTCTGTGTATGGGTCCGACAAAACATCAGAGTCTACTCTTGATTCTTTTCTTCTGGAAACACTAGAGAGCATTATAGACGTTTTCTACCTAAATTTCAAACCAGGAAAAGAGGGAAACCAGCTAAGAGAGTTTCTGTTTGATTGCATAATGGAATGCTTGGACTCAAAATTCAGTCATTTCTGCAGATCTGGTTTCAGAACATGGTTGAAATTGCCTTCCATTCTGAATAGAGACCGATTGATGAGAGAAGTTCATGCGGAAATAAGTGGATGGAGGGATTTGGCTGGAAAAGCCATGGATGATCTTGTGGAGAAGGAAATGAAGGGGTCAAAACTAAAGTGGACAGAATGTGCGAGTGAAGCATTTGAGACCGGAGTGGAGATTCAGACCAACATACTGCAGGCATTGATTGATGAAATGGTGATAGATCTATGCTGACACTGAAGCAAATGTGTGCATTGGTGGTGTTTTATTCCTACATGTTTCTCAGAGGTGATTTCGCGACTTGGTTATTTGTTTTTTGAATCGGGGTGGAGATTTCGTCTGCAATAGCTGTATTGATGGACTGTGGTTGGCATTTTGTACAGGGTGGGGTTGTTTTAGGTGATTTTGTATATTTTCAGTCAATTGTATGGACTGTTATTGTGGCGGGATTATGTCATGTTCAATATGTGTTCCACAGAAGGTAATTAACTTCCATTTTGTCTTGCAGTATTCTCTTATCTGTTTGAGCATAGAGTTGCTGTATTTTTATAGGCATCTTTATTGTAGTGATTGTTCTGATTTATGTTGCACGGACATGACATATTGAAATTGACACGACAAGTGCACACGTGGTAAATTCTTAAAAATACACACGACGTGCGTGTCGGATACATTTTGGACATGACATAGCTTCATGCTAGAAGTATCCGTGCTAATAGGGTCTGATGATTAATATTTGAGATATGAATGATGAAAAAACTTCATTTGTTTGGAGACAATTTATTCGTTATGAAAAGGTATGAACGTAAGAATTGTGCTGTTTGATTCTCGCGGATTTATAAAGCGAGCGATGTTGAGATTTCTTGACAATAAAACCTTTACAGGAATTTTCAAGCCAATGACATGGTTACTAGATTCTTCACTTAATCGCAAAGTTTAGACTTCAATTTATCAGTAACTTTAATTAGTTTCCCTTTAAGCAAGATCTAAACTGTAATCTTTTGAGTAATCTAAATGTGCAGCAAATATTAAATATGAGAGATTATTATTTGGAACTTTTCATGGTTTCTTAAGATTCAAATGCTCTAATATTGCCAGCTTGTTTCTCTCAGATATCCACTGTGTCCCCCTAAAAACATCTGAGGGAGCAACGGCTACCTGCAAAATTTTTCCCTCTTGTTTCAAATTTCAAAAAAATAAAATAAAATAAAATAAAAATAAAAAATAAAATCGTACCCCACCACACAAACTAAAAAACAAATCAATCCACCGACCTATCTGATTCTCTTCAACTTTCCAGCTCTGCTACACTTTCTTGTTAATTAAAGTTTGTTACATTAAAAAAGTAGACTCAAAAGTTTGTGGGTAAACTGAAAAAAATGTTACTAGGCTTCGAATGCATTGGCCGCTGAGGCCTATGGGGTTTGGTTTCTCAAATAGATTTTTCGTGGAGAAAGTCAAACTCCAAAAATGTTATGATAGTGAAAGAACTGTAAAATGCGTGTTTGTTGGCTGAGTGCCGGTGTCCAGTGGGCCGGGCCTTGCCGGGCCAACAGCCTGCCCGGGCCTAATCCTCCCCACCCGGCCCAAAGGGGGGCGCCCGACCCCGCCCGGACCCGGGCTCCAATTCTGGAACCCGGGTCTGGCCCCCGATCCAGGCGACCCAGACCCGTGCCGGGCCGGCCCAGCCTTTTTAAAAAAAAATTAAAAAAAAAAACTCTTTAAAAATTCTAAAAAATCTAAAAAATTACTAATCCAAGTTATGAGAAAATTGCCAAAGAAACTTACAAGTTGTGAAATGAAAATGTAAATTTTTTATTGATGATCCAATAAAATGGATAATGCATACAAATACAATTGAAGTATAAATTAATTTTTTAAATTTTTATCATTAAAAACTAAAATAGTACAAGTCTTCGTGATTTTATCATTAATAAATAAAAAATACAAGTCTTCATTCATCTTCTGGGGAGTTTTATGGAGAATCTTCAATGAGATCGTCAATTGTTTTATTTTAACTTCTCTTTTCCGCATCCAGTCAATCTTTCCTGCATATGGTCATCTCGATTGCATCCGAATATCAGTCAGCATTTGACCATTGTACTAAAAATAGAATCCGATGCTACTGTAAATGCCGGAGGAGTTAGTAAATTACGTGTCATGATAGAAAACACAGGAAGTTGATGCTTATGATTTCCACCATTCCAAAATATCAAAATTATCAGATCCAGAGTCTGGATCAATCTCAAGAGTTACGGAACGTTGGGTATAATAATGAAGTTCATTTAAAAAATCAGAAGTTCTAGATTTTTTGAAAGCTATTAAAAGACTTGAAAATAATGAATTTCTACCGCAAATGCTGAAGAAGTTTGAGATGAAGAAGAAGATTGTTTATTTTTATAAGTAGTTTCATAAAAATCATACAACTTATTTATAAAAGAACCAATATTTGCCCACATTAGGGCAGAATTATCTTCATAATCCATTCTTTTATAAAAAATTTCAAGTAAAAATTTACATCTATTAAATTTAATCCTAGGGTCCATAATAGCAGCAAAATAAAAAATAAAAGAATTTTTTTAAATTATTTATTAAATTTTTTTCGAGCAATAATATCTCTAATAAAATCATTATTTCTACATTGAGAAAATATTTTACTTATTTCAGTTAACTCATAAAATACTAAACTTGTCATTGAATAATAAATACTAGAAAATAATTCTGTTATTTTTTCAAATCTTTTCAAAAATTCACTAACCTATTCACAAATTTTCCATTCCTCATCGGAAATAAAGCAGTTAGGAAATTATACAGAAATAAACCTATTTATTGCCTTCTTGTAAGAAACCGCTATATTCAACGTATTATATGTTGAGTTCCGACGAGTTCTAACATCTTGAGGTAATTTTTTAGTAGCTAACCCTATGCTCGAACAAATTTGTCTGAAAGATTGTCTTCTTGGGCTGCTACTAATAAATATAATAGTATATCTTAATTTTTGAATATAATCATTAATTAATTTCAAACTATCTTATACACACAAGTTAATAATATGACAAACGTATCGAATATGAAATTTTTTTATTCCAAACAGGTTTTAATTAATTTTTCAAAATCTTAATTGCTGTAGTATTTTCGCTAGCATTATAAATGAAATAGTAAAAAATTTAGAATCAATTTTATATTCTCTAGCAATATGCAACCAAACTAAGATTTAAAGCATTATGAGGATGAGAAAACTTTTAAAATCGATAATTCTTGTATTTAAAACCCAATCAAAATCAATAAAATTTGCAGTGAAAATAATATAATGGTAGTCATTAAGGGCTTCCGAACAATCAAAGTGAGTGCAATTTTATGTGATAAAGATGATAAAACTGCAATTAACATTTATTTTTGTTCTTCATATATGAACATTGATCTTATATTGTTCCTACTGATCGGCTCATAATTCAGATTATGAGTGGTTCTAATATAATTTGTAAATACATCATCTTCAGCGATACTAAAAGGTTGTTCAGACCGAATTAAATATTTAGCTAAATTTGTTTTACGTGTTGCACGATTATAAGTAAAAGTGTCTATTGTGCCACCCAAAGTGCTAATTTAGATTTGTTGTGATTGATGTTAAGGGTGTTTACTCTTAATATGTCGGGCAAGTGGGCAAGTTCTCGCATTTTTAGGAAAACCATATGAACATCTGGACACAACTTGCATTGCGCTATCTTAACTCCATCAATAGTTCGTTTATCAAAATATTTTCAAACTCCAGATTTAAGATTTATGGAGTTAATTGATACCTCGGAAGAACTAAGTGGTATATGAGGAATAGTACTAGGCATATCAGAAGAAATATTAAAATCTGTGCATTTCAATGAAATTTGCAGAGTATCATCTGTTGGCCCAAAGACCCATCACTCTAGTTTTGATGATGATCAACTCATGTAGTTATAATACTAATGATCTTGTGTTTATTTAGTCTCAGATTTATGATCAAGATCTTAGTAGGAGCGTAGCTTCAACAAAGGATTTAAAGTCAAGTTTTAGAGCTAGCACGGTTCGATTCAAGAGCTTGTGCATCAAAACCACATCAAGTACTCAAGAGGAGTCTAACTCTATGGATCGTGATTGGACCAAGTCAAGAAGATGTGAAGACTTCAAGTGAAGACCTTCAAGATCAAGACTTGTGTCTAGATTTGTTTTTATAAGATTTTGTTTTAGAATAAAATGTAAAGAATAGAATAGTTGGTGGATTGCTCAAGTATATCTTATACACACACACTCTTGATTTAGATGAGTTTTCATAAAAGAATTTTTATTTTGAAAAACTACAAAAGAGTTTTCTTTTTGGAAAATACCGGTTTAGTTTTTGGCATTTAAAGTATACATGTTTTAACCAAAATCGTACTTAGTGCTTAATGTCAAAAACATAGATATTTCTCCTTGTATGTGTAATGGATCATATCCATACACACTATGCTTTAAAAGATTTTAAAATATCTTATTTTTGTATTTGGAGAAGTTTGGAATTAAGTTTTGGAAAAACCGATTTTGAAAAAATACAGTTTTTGATTTGAGCCAAATTTTCTAAGTTACAAAAATAGTTCAAATTGATTGTAACATGCCTTGATTTTGTGCAAGCATGTTTGTTTATCAAAGTATAATATTGAAAACTATTTTTGTAGATTTTTCATGATTTTATGGATTTTATATGAGCCAAAATAACCTAGTTTAAAGTCCCAGGTTTTTCTATTCTGGCTTCAGCCGGTCGACCGACCGGTCGACCGAAGTCTGAAGTCGGTCGACCGGGCGGTCGACCGACGTGTACAGACGTGCACGCCAGTTTGGCTGGAGGGCCGGTCGACTGGGTCGGTCGACCGTCCAGAGAGCTCTGCTCTCTGGAAAGGCCCCGATCGACCGGGCCGGTCGATCGGACAGAGTGTCTGCTCTCTGTATCCAGGCCACGGTCGACCGGCCGGTCGACCGCTGGCTCAACGGTCAGAATTCTGACCGTTGGCCGGTCGACCGGGCGGTCGACCGACAGGCCAACCTGGCTCCAACGGCTAGTTTTTTCTAGCTCTATAAATTGGGGCATTTGGGGGCTGTTTTCTCTAAGATTTTAAGTAGATTTTTACAACAGTTTTTCCTACTCTTTTAAGAGGTTTTCTCCACTTATTTGAGAGCAAATATTTTCAATCAAAATGGGAGTTTATCAAGAGTGTTTAAAAGTGATTTTCTTGAGTTTTCCTCCACCATTTCAATCCTTGTTTTCTCACACAATACTTGAGTCATCCATTGCTATATCTACCTATAGCGATTTGTTGTGAGAGGATTTTAGGTGATCAAAGTGTTGTGATCACCAAAGTTCCATCTTTGTACTTTGAGGAGGCGGACGGTTGTGTTCGCGGTGTTTCGGGTTCTAGTGAGAACTCGGTGTTTGAGGTGCGGCCTCGGCGAGCTTGTGGGCTTGCGGTGTGTACGGGACTAGAGAGTCCAAGAGTTCTAGTGAGAACTCCTTGTAGGTGTTGCGGCACGAGTGATCCGGTGGGATCGATTATAGTGAAAATCCTTCAAGTGTGAATGCGGGGACGTAGAGCAAGGGTGCTCGAACCTCGAAACAAATCTCCCGTATTTGCAATTGCTCACTCTCTATCTCTTACTCTTGTCTTTATATCTTGCATGCTATTATTGTCTTTATCTTTATATGCTTGATATATTGTGTGCTTAATTGTATATGTTTGGGGATTGTTTGCTAACACTTGTATTCAACCAAGAGAGCCAACGCGGCACCTCAACTTTTATTTAGAGGAATCTTGAGGAGTTAGTCCGGAGCCCTTGACGGAGAATTCGGCTACACTCTTGTGTTATACGTGGTGTTTGTGTAATAAGTTTAATTTGCATTAAATAGTTTTTAATTCCGCATTTAGTGACCATTAGATTAGCCATCACCTATTCACCCCCCTCTAGGTGATTTACAATTGGTATCAGAGCCAAGTGCTCTTGATTTGGGTCTTACAACCTAGAGTTAAAGATCCTCATTTTTAGGCTAATCACAATATTTATACACACACCATGGACTTCATGTCACCTCCCACCTTTGACATTCTTAACATCCAAACTTGGAAGGTTAAGATATCTTTGTACCTCAAAGCCTTAGGGATTCATGTTTATTTTGTCACTACTAGAGATTCATGTTGTTTAAATGGCAATAATATTGAGGTTAATGCAAAGGCCATTCATGCTTTAAAGTCAACCCTAAATGATGAATATTTATCTAGGGTTTCTAATATTGATTCGGCTTTTATAGTTTGGAACACCATCATCTCCCTTGGCGAAAATGAACAATACTATGCGGGAAGCGACTCGGATGTTGGAAGTGACGCTTCCAACGTGTGCTACATGGTCCAAGGGGATAACCCCCTTGAGCTAACTACCGAATCCGAGGTAGATGAAGATGTTGACATGACTTATGATGAGCTTACTTCATTTTGTCAACAATTACTAGAAAAATATGACATGCTTAAAAAAGATAATAAGAAAATGAAAAAGAAAATTGATTGCATGTTAAATGAAAAAGATTCTTTACAAGAAAAATTTGAAACTATTTCAAAAGAAAATGAAATTTTGAAAAATGAAAATGTTTCCTTGATGTCTAAATTAAATGATCTTTGTGAAGGAAACACTAATTTGAAAAATAAAATTATTTTGGTGGAAAACAAAAGGAAGTTGCTTTACAAGAAAACAACTCTTTAAAAAGAAAATTGGTTGAAAAAGAAAAAGCAAATGTTTCTAAAAGGAAAAAGAATATTGATCATGCTCTTCATGCCACAACCATTGATAAAAATGAAGTTAAATTTTTGAAAAATAAAAAATTGTTTGAGCTCAACCTTGAGCACATGTGCATTTAATCATAGGAGATTGGAGTCCTTGTTTTCAAAGAAACAAACTCCACATGTTCATGCACATCACCCACATGCATATTCACTATTTGCACGTCATGATCACACACATACACATATGCATGCTAAGGTGTACAAATGTACACATTGTGGCCGCAAAGGCAATTTAGCAAAGTTTTGTTTTGATAAGTTACATCATATAAATTTTGCTAACAAAAATGTTTGGGTTCCTTATAAGACTAACCCCCAAGGACCCAAAAGAAAATGGGTACCAAAATCCCTACCTTGTGTATTTGATGTAGGTGAGGGCTCTCACATGACGTGAGAGGGATAGTGCCTTAGTGGTGGTTGCACATGGACTTGATGGATACATATTTGATGCACCGCTATCAAGGAGGTTTGGTGGAACAACCACCATGTTTTGGAGACTTAGAGCATAGTTCTCTAGTTAGATAACTATCTCTAAACTCCTACTTTAGTTTACATACTTTTCATTGATGATTTCTTTAGCATGTTCATGTTTGTGCTTCATGTGGTAAATACTAGTTTAAATGTAGTTTTTATCAAAACTTGGATGTATACTTGTACAAGTAGTGAGCAACAAATTGATTCATATATGTTTGCACTTCATTATTCATTTGTACTCACTATATGCACATGTATAGCCTAGTTTTGATGATTCCCTCATTTACACTTGTTTTGCCTATTTTCATGTCTTACTTCATGTATATGTATTTTGTATTCAAATCTAATAAATATACATGTATACCCCATGAGTCATTTGCCTTCATGCAATTTACATTATGGACTCTTTTCATGTTTGGGATATGTATGCATATTGTTAGGATTGGATAAATCATACATATACCTAGAAGTTTAGTTTTAAAATAAATTTTCATATGTTGTTTAATAAAATAAGATTCATGGTTGATTTGAGCTTCATTGATCATTTTCATGAAAAATGCTAATTACATAATTTTTGTGCACTCACACTTTATTATTTATTCATGACTTTATTTCATGACTATTTTTGAGCCTTATAGATTTCGAGTGTCACTTCTTGTGTATTTAATATGCTTCATGGACATATATATATTTGGTTTCATGTTTTTGAAGGATCTTTAACTAGTTTTTCAAAAATTACTTTTAACTAGTTATTGTTCTTCAATTGTTAGTTTATGAGTTATATACTTGATTTACATCGTTATTTTCAATAGGTATCTCAATTGATATTCATTTTGTATATACTCATATTTTGTTTCCTATATATGTATGCTTCATAATTTCCATAATATCAATTTGCATTGATATTCTCTTTTCATACATATATATATGATTTGTTTGTGCTTAAGTTAAAATCGATTTACATATTTAAAGTACAAAGTTTGCTTATGCTTAATTTAAATCTTGTTTTTCAATTGATTTTTCAATTGATATTTTTATAATAATGCATAAACTTATTAAAATAAGAAAATGAAAAATAAAAGTGATCATTATTTTTAAAATTAATATTTTCATTGATATCAAAAATTTACAATAATCTTCAATTGGTATCTATTGATTGCAATTGGTATCAAAATAATTTTCAATTAGTATCAATATGATAAATTCAAAATTTGTAATGTTTATTTACAAATGGTATCTTAAAATTTGATTGTTTTTACAAGTGGTACCTTTAAAATTTTTATTTATATGATATCTTAAAATTTGATTACAAGATATCTCAAAATTTGTTTTATTGAGAAAAATTCAAAATTTTGTTTTTAATATGAATTTTGAAAATTAAAAATGTTTTGATTTGTATTGCCTATATGCAAGGGGAGCTTAACATCTCTTCTACATATAGATTCATGTTGAGTGTATCTTATATTGAGGAGCTTGACAACTCTTCTTTATGCGGTACACGTGTGTAGGGGGAGCTTCACATCTCCTCTTATACATTACATATTATACGTTATGTGAATTAGGGCTTGTCATCCCACTTTCATGTAATGTATATGTGTAGGGAAGTTAACTTTGCGTCTCCTCTTCATGAATGTATATCGCATATATCCTTTATTGATTTGTTTAATGTCACCCCTTTTATTGATTTTTGCTTTTGACAAAAAGGGGAGAACATTTTGTTTTTACTTTAACCCTTTGTTGATGATTGACAAAAAGGGGGAGAAGTATTTGGTATATATATGCATGTTTTCCTTACTTTATTCATAAAGGGGGAGAAGGATTTATGTTTGTGCATATATGTTTTGTTTTGCAAATAGGAGAAAAAGAATTTGATGAGTTTTGTGTTTAGTTAGCATGTTTATCTCCTTATAGTTGCATACATGTTTATGTGCTTTCATTGCATATTTATTATTATTATTATGCATGAGTTAAGGGGGAGCTTCTTATAGTCTTTACTTTAATCATGCATATATAACTTCATGAGTTTTGTCATCATCAAAAAGGGGGAGATTGTTGGCCCAAAGGCCCATCACTCTAGTTTTGATGATGATCAACTCATGTAGTTATAGTACTAATGATCTTGTGTTTATTTAGTCTCAGATTTATGATCAAGATCTTAGTAGGAGCGTAGCTTCAACAAAGGATTTAAAGTCAAGTTTTGTAGCTAGCACGGTTTGATTCAAGAGCTTGTGCATCAAGACCACATCAAGTACTCAAGAGGAGTCTAACTCTATGGATCGTGATTGGACCAAGTCAAGAAGATGTGAAGACTTCAAGTGAAGACCTTCAAGATCAAGACTTGTGTCTAGGTTTGTTTTTATAAGATTTTGTTTTAGAATAAAATGTAAAGGATAGAATAGTTGATGGATTGCTCAAGTATATCTTATACACACACACTCTTGATTTAGATTAGTTTTCATAAAAGAATTTTATTTTGGAAAAATACAAAAGAGTTTTCTTTTGGAAAATACCGGTTTGATTTTCGGTATTTAAAGTATACATGTTTTAACCAAAATCGTACTTAGTGCTTAATGTCAAAAACATAGATATTTCTCTTTGTATGTGTAGTGGATCATATCCATACACACTATGCTTTAAAAGAGTTTAAAATATCTTGTTTTTGTATTTGGAGAAGTTTGGAATAAAGTTTTGGAAAAACTGATTTTGAAAAAATACAGTTTTTGATTTGAGCCAAATTTTCTAAGTTACAAAAATAGTCTAAATTGATTGTAACATGCCTTGATTTTGTGCAAGCATGTTTGTTTATCAAAGTATAACATTGAAACTATTTTTGTAGATTTTTCATGATTTTATGGGATTTTATATGAGCCAAAATAACCTAGTTTAAAGTCCCAGGTTTTTCTGTTCTGGCTTCAGCCGGTCGACCGACCGGTCGACCGAAGTCTGAAGTCGGTCGACCGGGCGGTCGACCGACGTGCACAGACGTGCACGCCAGTTTGGCTGGAGGGCCGGTCGACCGGGCCGGTCGACCGTCGAGAGAGCTCTGCTCTCTGGAAAGGCCCCGGTCGACCAGGCCGGTCGACCGGACAGAGAGTCTGCTCTCTGTATCCATGCCACGATCGACCGACTGGTCGACCGCTGGCTCAACGGTCAGAATTCTGACCGTTGGCCGGTCGACCGGGCGGTCGACCGACAGGCCAACCTAGCTCCAACGGCTAGTTTTTTCTAGCTCTATAAATTGGGGCATTTGGGGGCTGTTTTCTCTAAGATTTTAAGTGGATTTTTACAACACTTTTTCCTACTCTTTTAAGAGGTTTTATCCACTTATTTGAGAGCAAATATTTCCAATCAAAAGGGGAGTTTATCAAGAGTGTTTAAAAGTGATTTTCTTGAGTTTTCCTCCACCATTTCAATCCTTATTTTCTCACACAACACTTGAGCTATCTATTGCTATATCTACTAATAGGGATTTGTTATGAGAAGATTTTAGGTGATCAAAGTGTTGTGATCACCAAAGTTCCATCTTTGTACTTTGAGGAGGCGGACGGTTGTGTTCGCGGTGTTTTGGGTTCTAGTGAGAACTCGGTGTTTGAGATGCGGCCTCGGCGAGCTTGTGGGCTTGCGGTGTGTACGGGACTAGAGAGTCCAAGAGTTCTAGTGGGAACTCCTTGTAGGTGTTGCGGCACCGAGTGATCTGGTGGGATCGATTATAGTGGAAATCCTTCAAGTGTGAAGGCGGGGACGTAGAGCAAGGGTGCTCGAACCTCGAAACAAATCTCCCGTGTTTGCGATTGCTCACTCTTTATCGTTTACTCTTGTCTTTATATCTTGCATGCTATTATTGTCTTTATCTTTATATGCTTGATATATTGTGTGCTTAATTGTATATGCTTGGGGATTGTTTGTTAACACTTGTATTCAATCAAGAGAGCCAACGCGGCATCTCAACTCTATTTAGAGGAATCTTGAGGAGTTAGTCCAAAGCCCTTCACAGGGAATTCGGCTACACTCTTGTGTTATACGTGGTGTTTAGTGTAATAAGTTTTAATTTGCATTAAATAGTTTTTAATCCGCATTTAGTGACCATTAGATTAGCCATCACCTATTCACCCCCTCTAGGTGATTTACATCATCCAGTGACAAATTTAGGGCTTTCCGCTTTTCATTACTAAAACTAAATTTATCATGAAATCTAGAACCAGAAGCTTGACTAGATCCAGCTGATGAAGAATTGGCATCCATTTTTTTCTAGTTTCTAATTTTATAAGAATATAAATACTGGATTGAGAGCTTGTAGAGCTTGAAGACTTGAGAGCTTGTAGAGTTTGAGGACTTGAGGCGTGAGAGCTTGTGAACTTCAGAGCTTGTAGAGATAGTTTATAAAGAGCTTGTAGAGGTTTTAGAGAGATCTTGTAGAGATTATAAAGAGAGAGCTTGTAGAGTTTGAGGACTTGAGAATTTTAATTTTTTTTTTTTTGGAGATTTAAGAGATTTTTGTTGTGATGAAATGGAGTGGGAAAAATGAAGTATTTATTTATAGAGGTGAAGAGCAGTAATTTTTTTGCAAAAGAAACAACAAAAAAGCCATATACCCGTTGGGTGTATTTGCAAAAAATATTGCAAATCCCCCCAAACGGCTATAATAGCCGTTGGAACTGATCTGGGGGTTTCTGCAAATTTTTTTTTACAAAAAACCCTTCCCACGACCCGAACGACTATAATAGCCATTAAGAACTGACAAGACCAGGCCAGGCCGGGTACCCAATGGCTATTATAGCCGTTGGGATTCTCTGGCTGGGCCGAGCCGGGCCGACCGGGGCGTGCCAGCGCCCGGGCCCGGGCCTGGCACGTGCTTGTTCGGATTCCCTGGCTGGGGTAGTCAGGCCCAGTCGGGTCGTGCCAGTACCCGTTCGAGGGCTTGGCAATACCCGATCGGGGCCCTGTGTAATACCCTGATTCCAGAATACGTATCCTTTTACGGTTTTCGACGTTCTGAACTGGTACATGGCATTTCATGTACGTATTTTTTCAGTTTGACCTGAAATTTTTACACGAGACTCTGCGCTGGCACTAAATTCTATCCTAGAAATTTCATAATTTTTTTAAAAAATAATTATTTAATTAAATATTTTCTCTCTCCTCCTATTCTTTTTTCTTTCTTTTCTAATTTTCTTCATTTATAATTTTATATTATTTTCATATGGAACATTTACACATAACCCCAATAATCTAATATTTGCATTTCATTTCTTTTTTCCTTTTCTTTTTTCCTTTTCATTTCCTTTTCTTTCTAAGCCTCCTTGGCTTCTCAAGGAAGCCAAGGCTCTGGCTTCTCAAAGAAGCCTCCTCCCTCTTCATTACCCTCTCCTTCAACTCCCCACACCATGGCCGGCCAACCTCCCATCCTCTCTCCACATTTCTCTCTCTAGAAATCACCAAAAAAATCCTCTAAAAATTCCCCAAAAATCACTTTACACCACCACCATCTTCTACAACTATTCCCCCACCATTATAACATTTCTTCCACCTTTCATCACCTCCTCAAATTTTCTCCAATTCGTTCTCCCCTTAAAGTGGGCAAAACCCACTTTCTCTCTAGAAACACACATTTTCTCACTCTAAAAATTCTATAAAAATCTTATAACTCCATGGCTACTTCCTTATCATCCCAAAGTCCTCTTTAGGCCTTGCTATAGCTCCCATAATTTTTTCCATATTTTTCTCCCTCAAAAAACCTAAAAAACCCCACTTTCTCTCCTCTTTCTACATTCTCTCTCTCACTCTTTGTCACACCCACCATGGCTGGCTACTGTAGAGGTTTTCTCTCCCTCTCCTCTACCTCCCAAAATTTTCCCCTATTTTCTCTCTATTTAACAAACACCAAATTGCCATTTTCTCTCTCCTCATTCACTTTCTCTCTCTAGCTTTCTCTCACCTCACCCATCTTCCTCCTGGCGGCTACCATAGGGAGGAACCTCTCTCTTTCTCTCACCCTCTCTCCCCCTCCACCTACTCCATAAATAATATAAACAAAAACCCTTTCTTTCTCCTCGAAAATCAAAACCCTAATTTCTCTATCCAGAATTCTCTCTTTTTTGTATTTTCTCTCTCTCTAAAAAATCCTCACTACACCTCCCTCCTTCCTCCCACTGTCCCTGGACAGCCCCTTGGCTGCCCACGTGCACACACGTGCACGTAGTATCGGGTATTTCCCGATATAGGTGAGTGCTCTTCTCTTGTTGCATATGTGAACATACATACTTGTACACGTACATTTGTATAAATGCATGCATATTTCATATTCTGGGCATTTCTAGGAATTTCCTTATATTTTTTAGAAATTATCTGTGTATTTTTATGAATTTCCTGCATTTTAGGAATTTTCTGTATATTTTTAGTATTTTCTGTGTATTTAGTAATTATCTGTGTATATTAAGATTTTTCTATATATTTAAATTTTTTACATATTTATATGTATTTTCTGAGTATTAAGGAATTTTCTATCTTTTTCTGATATTTATGCGTCTTTTCTGCAATTATCTATATTTTAGCATTTGGGACTAATAGTGGTGCAGGTTGCAGATAAAGACCCTCGGGATGAATGAAACTTCTGGGATCGTAGTCCTGGGAGACCCCTCCTAGTTATCTAGGGCAACAGGCCAGCGCCACTGCTCACTGCCATTAGGATTTCGTGGTAGTCGACATCCAGCTCAGGAGCACAATATGGAGTTTGTGACTGTGTTTGTGCTTATTATATTATTTATTACTTGTGTGTGGTACTAACGTCTTCTGCTGGTACATATACTACCTTCGGTACAGCCTCCGGGCTTAACTAACCTCTTTGAGGTTTTTAACGGCTTAGTTCCATTTTAACAGATTAATTCCGTTTATATCGCTACCGCCTGGTAAGTAGGACCAAGCGCTCAACGCTTTATTCACTAGACTCGCTAAGGCGGAACTCTATCAAATTTTAGACTCCCATATTAAGACCGAGTCATTCTGGAGTTTCACCGGGCGCTTTAGTGACTAAATACTGCTCGCTGATTTAACCCCAGCATGCTTGCTCCGCTTGTTTGTGCGCTTTGTCGTAATTGTGCGCTTGTCGTAACACTGTTTTATCATATATATATGATTGTGAAGAGTTTGAAATACCTGATATGAAATAATCCTGAGATACATTGGATGCTTGCAACTTGTCTGACATTTGATAATCCGATACTACATCATAACTGACTAATGACTTAACTGGACAATATCATTTATATCTGACTATATATCAGACCCGATATAAACATCTGATACGGTACCATGATTCTTGACTCAAGACAAATACTCCTAATTCACTCTTGATTCGGTACCGTGAATCCTGAACAGATTAACTATAAGATTCATAGATATTGCTTTTACGGGGATACTACTGAATTCCTGATTACCGAATACTATATTACTGAATTCTTTACAAGGAATTGTTCATGATACTCTTGTTACTGATATGATGTGGGGAACTAGATGCCACGCGGAACAAAGTGTCACATCACACGAACTTTTGATGCGGGCTACCTCTTGAATTCTTGGGGGCCACCTCTAAAATCCTACATCTCCCATGTTACTGTTTTTCCTGTAAATAGATATCGTGAAACTCAACTGGAAATAATCCTGAAAATCTCTAATACAGATATAACTTACACTTGGCAGGGAAAACTGATCGACTTCAATAAGTACGTCTTCATAATGGCTCGATATTGCAACACTGTTCAGAACTACCTGAGGCCACAAGAGTTCTGGTGGGGTGTAATGGCACCCTGTACTGATTCCACTATTCTTGGTACTATTGTGCTAGCGGTGTGGGTTGGAGGCCATATCCAATCGTGTGAGGTCGTTGTCCCGGGCATGTACGGAGTCCATTATGAACATGATACCTTCATTTCTCATCAGTTTCTAATAACCAACCTCGGACTACTATTATGGGGCTGTTTGGATTTAAGGAATTGGGTGGAAGTGAGGAAGTGAGAACTGTCTTTTCCCATTTCCGCTGTTCATCCAAACACCGGAAAAGGAAAATGGAAAAAGGTCTTTTCCTTTTCTCTTTTACACAACCTTTTCCTCACTTTCAGAGTGCTACAGTAATTTTGTGGTCATGTAAATCTCATTTGTAATAAGTTGTAGTACAAAACAGTTAATTTTTTGCTCATATAAATCTCACTTGCATTCTAATTACAGTCCAATTTTTATTTTTCTTAATTAATTTTTATTTTAATATTATTTTACGGTCAACTTTGTGGTCAACTTTTTCACTTCCACTTCCACATTATCATCCAAACACCGGAAAAGACATAACATTTTTCAAACCACACTTCCCAACAACATCCAAACACCGAAAAATTTACTAACCAATTCCAAGTTCCAAAGGGAACTATTACCACTTCCTCACTTCTTCACTTCCTCACTTCCACCCTTAACCAAACAGGCCCTACGTGGATGTATGTGAACTGGGACGCTAGGGCATATACCTAGACATCTGAGTAGGACGAGTTCTAATAATAATAGTAAACATGTTACTGACTTAACTCCTGTACTGATCATGATTCTACAGATATGACCAGACATGTTCCACAAATATGACATGACTCGACAACACTAACTCTCAGCGACTCTGGTTTTGTATATACCCAGTTAATGGTGAAGTGAGGTATATGGTATATAGATGAGGGTTTTCTTATTTGGATTATTCCCTTGACGTACTAAACTCATGGATCCAAATATTGAGTTTATACAATTGATTTTGCCTACATTTACATTATACATATACAATTAAGGAATTACATATGCTTTCATTGATATAATTTGAACATGGTTTTATGCATACATAAGCATGTTTTCATGTAACTTCATTTATTTCTTGTACATGTGTAATTGCTTTTGTGCACGCCACTTGGCTTTCTTATGTACTTGCTGGGTTGCCTGACAGCTCTAGATCTGCATGTTCAAATCCCGGCGCTTGGAATATCAGGGATTTCTTGTTGCTGATCGGAGTGCGCAGCGAAATTGTAGCAAATCCCAGGATCAGAACCTGGCAGAAGCGTGAGATCATGTAAGATAGTCCTCCAGATCCATCTCCTTTATCTTACTCTCGAGAATCTTATTCAACTCGGGAGCATCTTCCAGTTCCATATTTTATTAATCTCTTGTAAATTTCTTGTAATTCGTACCTATATATGCTCCAGTGATGTAATATTCATGTAATATTAGATCACATGTTGTGATAACAATGTACTTGCACTGTAATGTTGGAATATATATTACCACTGTGCTTCCGTATTCTGATTCCTGACTGTACTGTTATGCTTAGCGTAAGTATGTGAGGGTATTCCGCCCTGCGTATGTACATTGCAGTAATATTTTCATACCCGATGGGGTGGGGCGTTACACCATGGGCTGCCTTTGGCGGACCGGGTCCTTCGTGGGTTGGGCTCGAGCCACCCCGGGTCGTGCCCGTGCGGGTTGCCGGCCCAACCCGACCCACTTGATACCCCTAGTTGGCTATTCATGAACTCAGGTTATAGATATTCTGATCCTGTATACCGTAAGTTTTATACTTTTCTGATGACTTTCTTTGAGTCAGTTCTGTATTTTGCTCCTACTGGTTCTCTTATACCTCAGTCTACATCTAGTTCTGAGGGTTTCGAGAAAGAGACTGTACCCAACATGTTATAATAGTGAAAGAATCAGAGTCAATATTATATACAAAGTGTTTTATGAAGAATATATATAATTTTTTTTATTCAAACAAAATCTTTTCTAACATGTTATGATAGTAGCATAATTATTGTATTCCTGGCAGTTTCAACATTTCCAATCTTTTTAATGAAAAGTGTGTCAATGGTATCCCATAAGTGTTGTTGCAGGGACATGGCCAATCTGATACGTACACGATACGCGGATACATGACAAATACTTAAAAAGATGCTCAACACGTGTCTGACACGTGTTTCGGGCATGACACGACCCTTAATAAGAGTGTCCATGCTACATAGGTTCTCACAAGCAACGTCCTATACATTTTTGGTACAATACGATGGTGCTTCCTAAAACCAACTTCTACTAGAGCATCCCACTCATTTATAGTCCGATGACTAGATTCATACCATTGAGGCAGGGACTCAGCTTATACATGACAAAGAGACCTTTGATAGGTTCAAGTTGACCTTGCCATGCAAAAGAGAATTAAGGCCAAGCTTGAGAAAATGCTCCGTCGTCCATCTCTCTTCCTTTTAGAAGATACTCTCTGTTTTTCGACATATCGTTCTCGTCATCGAGACTAACACAAACTCTTGATGTTTCATCTATCTTGAATTGGTAAGGGGGTGTCAGAAATTCAAGTTTTATATTCATCATTCTTCAGAAAGTATTATATTCGTTTGACATTAGTTTCGGAACTTTTAGTAGATATTTTTTAAGTTTTTTCCTTTTATTCAAACTCACAATTTTTCTTCCATCATGAGTTTGCGAGAGGTGCTAAGAATAAGATTAAGATTCGGATTATATAATACCAATTGTATTAGGAGTAAAGATTTTCTTGTTATGTAATTATAATGTGTATATATTCGGGTTTGCCTTCATCAATAACATACACAATTTTTAGTTTCTTCAACTGATTTAACATGAACAACTATAATTTAATCCGAGCGTGGTTAACATTTACACCCCATTGATATCATTCATATGTTTATGCTTAGATAAATTTCTATGCAAAGCTTACTACAACGAGGGCAATTATGTGAAGTTACAGTCATCAACTAGTTGCAAAAGGGAGGCAAAAGTTCATTGCAAAGAAAGAAAGTATCCAAATATCCACAATAGACACCATAATTTGTTACCCTTCTCTGCATTGAGTTAATAGAACAAAGTATAGTTCTATATGTTGACCGGCTCGCGTGATTTTCATTTTATAGCTCTGAGAATCTCCCAGTCTTTTATATATTGTAAATCATACTTTTACTCTTATTGATGTAATATTCATGTAAGATTAAATCACACTCTGTGATAACTATGTACTTATACTCTTTTCTGTTGGAATGTATATCATCACGTACTTCTGTACTCTGACTCTTGTACTGTACTTATGCTTAACGTAAAACATATGTGAGGGTATTTTCATCCTGCGTCTATTCATCACAGTAGCGTCTCCGTACCTGTTGTGCCGGGCCGTTACAAATATTTATATAATATTAGATCACGCTCTTTGATAACTATGTACTTATATTTTTCTGTTGCGTCCTGCGTATGTACATCGCCATAGCATCCCTGTGCCCGCCGGGGTGGGGCATTACAGTCTTGGTAGGACCCAACATCAACGCGAACACAATCAAGAAGACCTTCCAAGCGGTGAGTTATGATGCTAAATTTCACCTTTTTCTTCTTGTTCAGAACCCAACAGTCACCAAGTTCCAATTTGCAGGTAATTGCACTTTCTAATACTTCTTACTTCGCTAAAGCTTACAAAAAAATCCAAACCAACATGTATAAGACTCATCTGCCATAATCTAATAGTATCGCCTTTCAAATATTCTGAAGTTGCCAATTTTTCAGTAACTATGATATCCTTCAAGTAGTACAAGTTGTTGCGTCAAATGCCCTTCAGAACTACCAATGAGCCACTGCACATCTTGAGAACACCTTCTTCAAAAGTCCCTCTTAGGCCCTGCGCTTCCAAAGCTACAACTGAGATAAGATTTTTCTTCAACTGAGAAACATATCTCACATCCTTCAACTCTCTCACCAACCCATCAGACAACTTGGCAAACTGTAAATATCCCTTCAATCTGGTATGTGTGACCATCGTTGAACTACACCAAGAATCCATCTAGATTTTTAAAACTAGCAAACTACTCCCGTTGGGACAAACGAGATAGGTAGCACATGTATCCAATATCCACTCAAAATAGCCTGAGTAGCCAATAGTAGGAGTAGTGACTGAGAATGAGGATACCGATGAGTTCGAATCTGATCCATTTGCCTGTGAAGTAGGACAAGCCTGTCTACTAACCACCTCTGCGAGATTTGTCTTGGATTTTAACTCCTTGAGTTTTGAACAATAAATTTTTCAGTATCCTTCCTCTTTACAGTAAACACATTGATTCTTTTCCAATTGACGATTATCAGTTTTGGACTTTCAATATCTTCCTTGCCCTTCCAATTGTTCGTGCCATCAAAATTTAACACATCAATCTTTGATTGGTGGATGTTCACGGTCTTCACCGTGGACTGATTAACCTCGGTTATATCCTCCAGAAAATTCAACTACTATGCGAAAAACAAGAAGAATCGATCTAAACTTAGATAAAGATTGAACATTTACCTCAAAAGTGAAACCATAGACGAGTTTCCAAATGATCTACTCTACTAAATTCGATCCTAATGAACAATCCAACGCTGCTCTGAGATCGATACACAAACTCATGAACAATCTAATGTCGCTCTGAGATCGACACACGATCTCCACCGAACATACTACGATGCTCTTGGAATCGACACATAATCCCGGTTGAACGTGGGAAGCTCTGATACCATTTGTTGTGCCTGAAGGAGCCAATCACGCCCCGATCACACCAAGATCAGCGCTTCCAAATGTCGAGTCAATCATGAACACTATAGCACAAACCAAATATCAAAGAGAGAAGAACACAATTTTTAACGAGGTTCGGCAACTTGCCTACATCCTCGAGGAAGAAGAGAGAAGATCTTATTCAAACAATTGAGTTACAAAGGTTAAAAATTGATCCAAAGATCCAACTAGAGAAACTAAGCACTCGGGCATAGAATTCCTTCAAACAAACTAACTCTTAAACTCTCAAATGTAAACTCTCTCTTGTGGATACAAATAAGGGAAACACCTTCTATATATAGGAAGAGATCACACGAAGAAAAGAAAACCAAAAACTCTGAATTCGGAGTAGAAACGAACTCAGAATCCAACATGAAAATCGCCCAGAACAAGCATCTGTCGACAACCATAAGAGGCCTGTCGACAGGGTGAGCCAGGACAAAACTCTGTTGGTACGCTTGTCGACAGGTATATGTCTGCTGTCAACAGACTAACAAACCACTACTCTTTATTGGTGTCTCCCCATTTCTGCAGTCGACCGCTGCCTGCATCTGCTCCTCTTTTCTTCTTTCTAATATGACCTCCGTGCACGTCGAACTCCAATATCTCTCCTCTATCCAGTTGAGTTTGAAAAGTCCAATTTCTTCTCCTCCCCCCACCATGTAGACCCGATCACGGCTCCGATTCGAACCGCCGAACTAAACCTCATGCAGCTCTCAACAGGAACCGAACCGACCAGCAATCGTTCAAAATCGAACCGGAACGGGTCCAAAACTGGTCTGGGTCCAGTTTCTTATGTTTGAGAACTGGAACTGCCGATTTCGGTTTTGAACCGGTTTTTTTATTATTTTTTGAGCCTTGGGCCCTGCCCGTTGCTGCTCAACAGCAATAGGCTTGGGGTCTGGAACTGGACCGGAACTGGAACCGGTTCAATTCCAGTTCTTCATTTGGAGGAACATGGAATTACCAGTTCCGAAACCGAAACCACCGGTTCGGGGTGGGGTGGGGGTGGGGGGGGGGGGGGTGCACGGCCCAGGTCTACTGCCAAGTGCCAATCTGATACAAGCTAAGCATGCATGAAGGTCAGAAATCATCAATCTCGCTCCCCACAATCAGTATAAAATCCACGCAAAGCACAATGAGAGAGTCAGAGAGCAACAGTTGTTAGCTAGGTCCAACCCCATGGCTGTTCAGTGGTCAAGGTGGAGTCAGTCCATCCTCTGAGAGAAACTGTACAAGCTCATTGAATAAAGTACTTAGCTTGCACAGAGAGAACAGCTAGCTACCATATAAGCAAACAAACTTGACAATGACAAACCCATGCTAAGTGCTGAATATTCCCTGAGTCCATATTAAAACTGTATTGAATCCACTCCTCAGGAAGTAACAAGTCACAGTGGAAGAGAGATTCAATACTGTCCCAGAGAGAGTTTTTTCTCTTTTCTTTTTTGCCCCCTTCTTGTTTTTCATTTTTGCTTGTAACACCTCTAATTATACAACATATATAGAGACCCTTTGTTGCTGGCCACAGGCAGATGTACATTTTGTTGTCATCTCAGTAATTACAGATTGACTCATAAAACAGTTTTGTGGATTTGAGAATATGGTTCTGTTTGAAAACAAGAGTAAACAAGAGTTAGAACTTAAGTCTTTATACTTCTTATCGAACAATTTAAAACTTTTAAGAGTTGGTAAGTAATCATGATATAAGAATTATCTCGGGGTAATTATGTGATATTTACAGTCATCCACAAATGGGCACATGATTTTTTTACCCTTTTATCTCAAACAAGAATTATCTCAAAACTACACAAAACTCACCACTCAACACTAGTAGTTTGAAGAGGTGCTATTTCTTCTGAACAAGTTAACAAGAGTTGCTCTCTCTCTCTCTCTCTCTCTCTCTCTCTCTCTCTCTCTCTCACAATCAAAACTGATGACCCTTACTCCTACACTCCAATACAACTATTTTGGACAGAGCAAAAGACATGTACATAGAGAGAAATTCAAAATAAAATACTGCCCCAATATATAACAACAAAAGGTTGATGTTTGAAAAGAGAAGAAAGATTACATGACTAGTGTAAGTGATGCATTACCAGCTCTCAAACCAAACCATGAATGCGCCTCTTACAAACCCATGTTGAACATCAAAATTAGACCAAAGACTAAGTGAAAGAAATACACAGAAGAGAATACAAATTTATAAGAAAGAGAGAGAACTAAGCTAAGTGCTAGTAACTAATATCAAGAGATCGGACCGTTAATGCTTCAATTCCCACAGAGCAAACTCTTCATCTTCTTCAACTCTCCATGAAAGCCATGAAGATCCTAAGGGAGACAGGCAATGCTCCTACAATGCCTTCGTTTTCTTCCGATGTCGTCTTTCCTTTCGTCGAGATTTGGTGGGAAGGTCAGCTTGAGCTCCATGGCTAGGACCCTCATGCAGAGAGACTTGCATAGAGAAAGACTGAAGGTTAGCTGAGAGGGTGGAAGAGACCATGAGGGCCTAGTGTATATAAAGAGAGAGGAGGAGGACCATTTTGGATTCTAGTGGTTGGATTCTGAAGAGTTCAAAGGGATTCTTGTTGAGGTCTGAATGAGGGAGCATGTTTGCGCAGAAATGCAATCCCACTAGCCCAGAATCCAAAGCACTTTTTGTAGATGGGGACTAGGGTTACGTTGAGAAATATTTTCTTAGCTTATTATTTTTTTTTCTAGCAACCCCATTCGGGGGGCCCACATGAATGTAGGATAATGTCTCTGCACGCAGGACGCGTGATTAACTCGTGAGGAGCCGGGCTTTGAACTCAAAGCGGTCACCATGCCAACCGCGAGAGACATTGAAAGGGACTCGTGGAGCTAAGTTGAAGTATATGTTATTTGTTGAGGAGGTGCGAATTGGGGTTTCTAATTGACTCATCAAATAGGTTTATTTATTTGAATTTTGTTGTTGTAATGCTATGTGATAAATTGTGTGTTGGGTTTCTCAATTGTCATCTAAAATACGGATATACAGTAAATACTACTACATGATTTATGTTTTTAAGTTTGTTGTTGCAACGCGATATAGGTTGGGTTTGTATGTCGGGTTTCTTTACTGTGATCTAAAATACGGATTTATAGCAAATACTCTCACTCATGCATGATCATTATTGTTTTCTTAATACACCCTTAAACTTTTCTAGTTTTTTCAGAAAACCCCTCTCAACTTTCGAAATCTTAAAATATTCCCTTCCACTATCTTCAAAATTTCAAAAGAAACAACTCTGTTGGAGTTGATCTATATACTTAAGAGTGCTTAAAAAACAAAAATAAGTATTTTGAATATTCTTTACTTATTTATTAAGTAGACGTAAAATGAACAGTCGAAATAGTGACCGTTAGTTTAACGGTCTAGAATATTTGAAACCCAACGATCAAGAATTTGTATGTCTGAAGTCATAAATCTGAGTAATATGCTATTTTCGACCATCCATTTTGTGTCTACTAGATGCATTGATAAGAAAATTACAAAACACTTAATTTTTAGTTTTTAATTAATTTAAATAATATAGATAAACTTTAACGAAACATATCTTCTATTTGAATGTCCTAACATTAAATTTGAGTGTAAAAGATTCATACTCAAATCCTTCCGGAAGTAGTAAAGTCTATCTCTCTCTTTATATGTATATATAGATACATACGTGTGTGTGTGTGTGTGTGTATATATATATATATATATATATATATATATATATATATATATATATATATATATATATATATATATATAGACACGCGCACATATGCTTGCGTGCTCAGATCTAGGTTTTAAGTTCTGAGAAAGAGGTAGCTGCCCTCAGTGACATTTGGGATTTATTTGGGACGAGGATTTGAGTGTTTCCACAAAAAATTTGTACCTCGCTTGTTTTTATTTGAGCCGGTTGTATCTGTTGGAATATGCAAACAAATAGTCTCACATTGGCTAGAGAAGGGAATGGTCTTTGATATATAAAGAATTGGGCTACTCCACCTACAAGGCTAGTCTTTGGGATGGTTCTCCAAGTCCATACAGTATCTTGATATGTAATCCTTTTATCACTTGTTACAAGAGTACTCATTTTATATTGCTTAGAGGGGTTGGTTTTTTGCTTCCTTAACTGGTCGATGCTGTTGAGTGATGGTAAGGTTCGCTCCTCAAGTCCCCATGGACCCTTATTTTGAGGAAGGTCACTCTATCCAAATCATACAAGAGTTTCCATAGTACAGGATTTCTTGGTTTAACTGCTGTTTTCATGTACATTTTCTTTGTTTATATTAATATAGTTTGAGTATGGCATCTGTCCATAGCTGTGTGATCAATATTTCAGTGACACTGGTCTGCAGGGGCGGCTCAACCCCTAGGCGAATGAGGCGGTCGCCTAGGGCCCCAGATATAGTGGGGCCTACAAAATAATAATGTTAATTAGTATTTATTAAAATAAGAAATATAAAATATACAAATTTCTTTTTGTTTGTTCAACCGGGCGTGCCGGAGTGGTTATCAGGCATAACTAGAAATTTAGGGGGCTTTGCTTGCCCGAGTTTGAATCTTGTCATCCATGCTTTTTTGATTTTTTTTCCCTCTTCATTTTTTATATCACGAGGAAAAGCTTGAGTTTTTCCCACTATTCCTAACTATTTAATTATAATTAGAGAATTTTTCAAAATTAAAACTCTCTCTCTATGTGCTGCCCTGCTCTTCACCGCCTCCGTTATAATTAGAGAATTTCTCAAAATTAAAACTCTCTCTCTCTCTATGTGTTGCTCTGCTCTCACCGCCTCCATCGCTAAGACCCTAGATTGACAACAGAGCCTGCAACTACTCTATAGAAAAATATGCGTTAGCAAAACTTGAATACAAAAACTTGATTAAAAATTTTACATCTCAAAAGCTGGAAGAATTATTTTTCAATAAAATATAGATTACATAAAATATTGGTTAATATTAATTACTTATTTAAAGTATATTTTAAAAGGGCCCATTTAAAACTTTCGTCTAAGGCCTCCCTAGAAATTGAGCCGCCTCTGCTGGTCTGGTAAATAATCTAATAATTTCACATTTAGTTTCAATGAAATTAAGAGCCTCCAACCAAAATAATGGGATACATGCATGCTCACCAAACTTTGCAGCTGTACCTAAAAGCTCCAGCACAAATATACCATGCATGCAATGACTCTGTATAAAATCCCATGACCTGCAGAGATTTGTAGGCAACAATTTCTGTTGATTCTTCCTTTTGAAGCTGACAGAAATACAGAGGAGAGAGATGAACGGGTCTAGAGATACGTTTCTAGTTGGAAACTCACTGTCAACGGCAATTGAGCATGCCTCAAGCAGTGCTGCTCAAATGCCAGTATCAAGGTTAGATCAATTCCTAAGGTTTTCTTTTCTGAAAATGAGATCTAATCCCCTTAATTCCCTTCAATGAAAAACTGGTCTGTTTGGCTATTTCTCTAGTTGCAACAACTGACTCAGGCATTCGAGACGCTGGAGATTCTTGGGAAAGGGAATGATGAATTCGATCTTGTCATCGCGGCCGTTGACATGCCTGGCATTGACAGGTACAAGCTCCTGGAGCTCATGGACAATGAAATGAAGCTCTGGTTGTTAGTAAGTCTCAAAATTGAAGAACTAGATCCCAAATCCTCTCCTGTTTCACATTGTAATTTGACAAGAAAACTTATCTCTCTCTGCAGTGATTGCAGCAGAAGAGAGAACTGAAGCCATGATGAAGGAGGACCTTGCAGCTATCTTCCTAAAACACTCCAAATGGAGGACCTTAAACTCAAATGGCAACATGTATTTAGGATGAAGGCTGCTACAAGCGAAGCTGTGCTCCGAATAAGCAAGAAGGATGATTAGCCCTGTGTTGAGCAGTCAGAGATGAAGTCAATGAGATGTAACTTGGCTCACTTGAAGTATATAAATTGCAAGAGGCCATGTAGATCTAAAGCATATATAACAAATACAAGTATGAAAGTCAACTAAATCTACTATGTGTTTTATATCAATAGTATATCTTTCATATAATGATGCATGATCATTTGAAGGTTTCCTGCATGTCTAATTAACATTATGTTGCAAAAGATAACATCTGGAGGCTAACACAAGGAATCGATAAGTGATTTGATGAGTGCATGTCAAGCTCGAGTAAGTGAGTGAGGGGTGTGACTAAGTAAATGAGGTAGTTAGTAAGAGTGAGTAGATGAGTGGGTGAGTGTGTGTTACACGTGTCACATGTGAGAGAGAGAGAGAGAGAGAGAGAGAGGAGAGAGAGAGAGAGAGAGTATGTGAGGGAGTAAGGGAGTTAATGAGACAGAGCAAGTGGATGTTTGACATGTTAATATTTTGAGTGTCTCATATTCATTAGAGAAAATTTTAGGCTCCTGTGGAAGAGTTACAAGCTTCAAAGATCAAGCACGGACATGTACATGTACATGACTTGTGCATATTATAAGTCGACTGATAAGTCTATTAGTCCACTTATGATTTAACCTAGTCGATTTATACTTTCAGTATAGTCAACTAGTGGTTGCAACAGAGAGTTGGGTTCTCAGAATTTTGCCAGAACAGTTGACTAATAAACATTATTAGTTGACTTATATTTGGGTATAGTCGACTAGATTCGGATTCTGGCAGTTTTCTTTTCTAATTCTGTTTTCAATTTGGATTGAATTCGGATTTTCTTATTTCTCTGAGGCGGTGCTGATTGGATTACTGAAATTTGGGTTGGACTAAGATTAGGTGGCTATATAAATCCCTTGAGGGTGGCCTTTGAAGGCAAGTTAAGTTAAGTAAAGAATTCAAGAGTTTCCACCATTGAGAGTTGTGTGAGAGAGTATTCTTGTAACTCTTATATTTTCTTCTCCGTTTTCAATAAAATTTCTCTCCTCCTCTCCGTGAACGTAAGCACTATTACCGAATCGCGTTAAATCTGGTGTTCTTCGGTTGTGTGGTAATTTATCTTGATTGCTTGTTAATGGTAGATTTTCTACACTTCCGCTTTCGTTGCCGAGTCTTCAACTCGGTGTTTTTCTTGTTGTATCAGCGTTGGTCACAACACGTCACACGCGCATCTCCTATGGAAGCGAGTGAAGCAATTAGTGAGAGTGAGTGAGTGCCTAACATGCATGCACTGAGAGAGGGAGGGAATGAATGGTGGGTTTAGGGAGTACTCTGAGCAAGTGAGCGGATGGGTGAATGAATGTCACGCTTGTAAGTGAGGGAAGAGTTGATGGTGGATTTAGGGAGTGAGAGGAAGTGAGTGGTTGAGTGTCTGTCATGCTATAGCTCTCGCCACCTCTTCCTGACAACATCTGCAACTCTCGCCAACCATCTACAACTCTCGCCTGCTCTGTTCTCTGTGCTCCTCTGCTCTCGCGACCACTGTAATGCCTCGCACGGCCTCCTCTGCCCTTGCCTTCGCCTCGCCTGCCTTCTGTTAAGGTTGACAAGCATCACCAACATTGTATGTGTCTCTCTCTGATAAAGTCGACCTCCGTTCTGTCTTCTACATGCCTCGTCTTCCTTCCTCCGCCAACGTTCTGCAGCCACAAGCTCTGTTTTGAGCTTGTTGGCTTTGTTCTGAACTCTGTTGGTGTTGGATGAACTCTGTTTGGTGCTGTTGATGCTTTGTTCTGCTAGGGTACTATTGATTGTACCCCTCGCTGCTCCAATTTGCTGATTCAGATTCCTGCGAAGGAATCTATTATGTGTTGGTACTGATTATCTCTATTGTTGTTCTCTGTTTTTGCTGTTGTTGAGGCCCTGTTCTGGTCTTCTGCAGCTCCCAGCATGCTCTGCAGCCACTGTTATGATTCAATTTTCCTGCTAATCATATAGTTGGTCTTCCACTGGTCTTCTGGTTATCTGCCGCTTGTCCAGTAATCTCGCTCCTACTCTTCAGTTTTCTTTATTTAGTTCTTTCCATTTGCTATATATTATGACTGCGTATAAGGACAACTATGATCCAGTTGAGATCCAAATTACTACCTCCAAATTGAATGGGAAGAATTATCTCTTGTGGGTACAATCTTTTAGAGCGTACATTACTGCAAGGAGAAAGCTAAGTTTGTCACTTTTGAGACATATTTCTTCTCTGATGCAACATCCCTTGAAACTGCAGAAAAAGAGTGAGATAGTGACAACTCTATGGTCATGACTTGGCTCTGGAATAGCATAGAACCATACATTTCTGATAATTTTATGTTTCATGCGACTGTTAGGACAATCTGGGATGCTGCTCATACTAAATATTCTTTGGAGAATAACATCTCTCGGGTTTTGAGATAGATGAGGAGGCATTTAGCTTTTGTTAGGGGATAAGTCCGTAACAGAGTACTATAGTTAGTTTCGGGGCATGATTGATGAATTGAACTATATCACCCCCCTCACCACTGATCTAGAGATTACTAGGCAATAACGTGAAGAGTTATATGTCTTCAAGTTTCTATCTGGACTTAGCACTACAATGCAGCCACTTCGTGGACAGTTCTTGACTAGAGATAATTGTATTCCAACCCTTCAGAATAGCTATTCTCGTATCTCGCGCGCAGAAGCGAATGCTACTACCTCTACATGCTTTATTGAGACTCTTATCTTCAGAAACTTCAGTCTTGTATTCTTCTATCGATTGTGGCTCCACTAGAGGCTATGGCTTACCGCCTTGTGGACTTACGGACACCTGTGGTCGTGGTGAGTCCCGTCGTTGTACTAATTGCTAGCGGACCAACCACATTGTGGATCAATGCTTGAAATATCACAGCAAGCCAGCCGGGGGCTCACCTGCTTCATCCTCTTCGTATGGTATATGCTTGACAACACTTGGTCTTTGGGTATTCTGTCAACTCCTCTCGCTCTATAGGGGTCTTCCACTGTGCCTGTTGGGAAAACGAAAAATTAAAACATGAATCTTTGAGCTGAATTAATGCGAGATTCGTTGATAGAATCAACCGGATAATGGTTGGAGTGTGTTCTCCTTCCATTGGGGATGAACATGCTATATTTACATGTTCAGTTCCGTTTTAGAATGAATGAGATATTCCAGTCTATAGTTTGCCTAATTCAAAAGCTAAATGGGACTAAACATAGCTAAAAATATTTAGTCCCACATTGGATATGAGATGGACAATTGAAGTGTATAAATAGAGGAAAATGGGAAAAAGGGTGTGCCCTTTGGGTACTTAGAGTTTTCGCACTCGATTTGGGGGAAACCATGCCCACATGCCTGCCCGCCCGCCCGGCTCCCGGGCGTGGACGTGGGTCGTATCCAACCCGCCCAATTCGTCTTGAGCCGGGTCACACGGGTTTGGTACTACAGCAGGTCTCGACCCGACCCGCTCCGCTCCCTCGCATTGCTGGAAGGAACCGCAGTAGCGGTTTCTGTCTGGAACAATTGCAACGGTTCAGACAAGAACTATCGCAACTGTCCCTGGACAATTCTGCCCTCCAACAGGTTCCCAGAAGCGCTATAAATAGCGCTCCTCTCTGTGGATTAATTACACAGCGAAAACACAATTCTTCTCTCCCTCTTTTTTACACTGATGATCAAATCTGAAAAGAGTCAGACTGAAGATCAGATTTCTGAAGAAAAATCTGAAGCAAGATTCATACTGAAAGAAAGCTTAGAAAATTCAACAGATTCTTAAATAGAACTATTGTCTGAATCTCTGTCTTCCTAACACATTAATTCTTCTCACCCTATTTTCTCTACAGTGAATAATCCTCCAAAGTTAAGACAAATATTCTCCCTAAAATTTGTCTTCGTTCTGTTGCGTTGAAATCCTGTGAAGGTACTGATTAACTACGATTCGACTGTACGGTGATTTGGTAATGATATCCAAATACCATGAAGGAGTGTTGTATCTTGGGAGACCAGTGTCCACTAACCCGTTAGCACCGAAGCAGGAACGTAATTCTCTTAAGGAGATTCGCTACATGCGTACATCACTCCAATTGCTGTATAAGTGAACTAACATTCATTATACAAGGATTATACTGAAATATTTATGCTCATAAATATTACTGTATATTGAGACTGACTAATACTAGTCTAATTGGTGTTTAACCAAGGAAGATAATTGAAAGGTGGTTCTGTAATTAAGGAACGTTTTACTGAACGAAAAACCTCCCACCTGATATTCACCAACCTGGCCAATTAGATCAGTGATATTGATTAGTTATCAGATCGATTCCTGCACCTAACAATCTTAAGACAGGTATCGTTCTTGAAGTTATTTACTTCTGTTCCGTTTGAATCATTGTTTTAAATATCGGCCGATATACCGGTATATCGGCCGAGATATCGGTATTTTATCCAAAACGATACGATAAGTGCAAAAATTTACCGGATATCGTTTTGGACCGATATTGGCCGATATATCGCCACGTGGCCGATATATCGGCCGATATCCGAGATGAAATATCCGATATATCGGCCCTTATAGTTACTTATTTGGATAATAATTATTATTTTTTACTGAGAGATTGTTTATTTTATTCTATGTTTGTTATGGTATTTCAATGATGTTTATATATGATGTTTGGATAATAACTTATTTTTTTAATAATGTCTTATATGTATTTACTATTTATATATCAACCGGTATTTAGTACCATATCGCGATATATCACCCGGTATCCGGTATCCGGTACATAATTTTGCTAACCGGTATATCGCCGATATCCGATATTTAAAACACTGGTTTGAATTGCAGAAGATGTCTGAGACTAATCAAGACAATACTAGTAAGGCACCAAACATGCAAATTCACACATTGGTACATGCTCCACTTCCTAACCCGAAGCTGAAGAAGCCAGAAAAATTCGATGGCACTGAATTCAAGAGGTGGCAACAGAAGATGCTCTTCTACTTGACCACTCTTCATTTGGCCAAATTCCTGCAAGAGGATCCACCTGAACCCGGAACTGATCGGGATTCAGTCCTTGCAGCTGATGCATGGACGCAAGGTGACTTCCTTTGCTGAAATTATATGCTAAATAGACTGGATGACTCTCTTTACAATGTCTACAGTCCAATCACAACAGCAAAGAAGTTATGAGCCAGTCTTGATAAGAAGTATAAGACTGAGTATGCTGGTACTAAAAAATTTATCATAGGACGATTTTTGGAGTACAAAATGGTGGACAGCAAGACTGTGATCAATCAGGTGCAAGAATTTTAACTTATCTTGCACGAGATAGAGGCTGAAGGCATGATTCTACCTGAAACTTTTCATGTTGCTACTATTGTGGAGAAAACTATCACCTGCGTGGAGAGATTTCAAGAACTACCTGACTTACAAACGCAATGAGCTAAAGTTGGAAGATCTCATTGTGAGGCTTCAGATTGAAGAGAACAACCGTATGTCCGAGAAAAGGAGCAACAAGAACTCCAATGAATCCAACGCTAATGTGATCGAAGACTCAAAGGGGAAAGCTTCTA